>CAUDMG010000533.1:992500-1140000 GCA_958450375.1 Homarus gammarus
GTAAGACGGACGGAAGGAAGGAAGGAAGGAAGGACGGACAAACGGACGGACGGAAGGAAAGAAGGAAGGAAGGAAGGAAGGACGGACAAACGGACGGACGGAAGGAAAGAAGGACAAACGGACGGACGGAAGGAAGGAAGGAAGGAAGGACAAACGGACGGACGGAAGGAAGGAAGTAAGGACGGACGGAAGGAGAGAGGGAGGAGCCTGGGAGGTTAAGATCAAAGTAAACCTTGTAGGTCTCCAGTGAAGCCTCATTAGGAGACGCACCCAGGACCTGCCCTGATGGAGCACTGAGTGACACCACCTGAAGCCTCGACAGATCCCCAGATGGCGTGTCTCCGTTCCTCCCCTTAAGTCGTACCTTCCTTCCCCTTAAGTCGTACCTTCCTTCCCCATAAGTCGTACCTTCCTTCCCCATAAGTCGTACCTTCCTTCCCCATAAGTCGTACCTTCCTTCCCCATAAGTCGTACCTTCCTTCCCCATAAGAGGAGTACCTATAACCTAACCTAACCTAAACCCACTCTTACCTACACCCCACTCAATCTCCCCACGACCCTACACCCTCCCTTTCATTACAGTAGCCTACCATTACTTAATCCAATTGTTTTCCCCTAACCTTCCCTTCCCTTCCCTCCCTTCACGGCCCCTCCATCCTGCCTTTACCCCTGTTCCATCTTACCCTATACTCCTCCTTAATTTACCTTACACTGCCATTACCTTGATGTTATTACTTTACCCTTCCCTTCCCTCCCCCTCCCCTCCCCTCCCTTCCCTTCCTCCTTCCCATCATCTCCTCTTCCTTTGCCTTTTATATTTACTTCCTCTTTCTCTTGTCTTTTTCCCTTCTCTCAGTTCTCATTTTCCTCTCTTACTCTCACCTTCCTTCCTTCCCTCATGTCACTTCCCCTTTCCTCCTTCCCTCTTCGTGCCTCCCCATCCCTTTCCCTCCTTCTCTCCTCCTTCCTTCCCTCCTCACCTCTCATTTTACCTGCCCTTCCTAGCCTCCTTACCTCTCCCCTTCAAAGCCCTCACCTGTCCTCAACAACCCTCACCTGTCCTCCACAGCCCTCACCTGCCTTCTCACCTGGCCTCCCTGTGCTGGTGACCTCCAGGTGGGGTGGGTAAGTTTTGAGGGTCGCAAAACGCATTATGCACCGCCTGTGTTTTCCTCTTAAACAAGTTTGTAAATGAATTAAGTCAGGTGTCCCCACGAGTACACGGCTCACCCTCTCCCTCCCTCCCTCTATCTCACTCTCAATCCCTCTCTTCCTCCACTTACCCCTTCCCCCTCTCTCTCTCTGTCACCCCCTCTCTTACTTTTATACCTACCCCTCCCCCCCCCTCTCACTCTGCCACTTGCCCTCTCTCTACTCTCACCAGCCCTGTCTCTTGCTGCCATCCGTCCCCTCTCACTTAGTCTCTCCCGCTGCCTCCCTCTTCTACCCTCACATGTATTCTCTCTACCTCTCTCTTCAGCTTCCCTTGTCCCTCACCCTCTCTCTCTCTCTCTCTCTCACTTCCTACCTCTCCTACCAATCTCCTTCTCATCAACCTCCGCACTCTCTTCTCTCACACCCTTCCTCTTCTCTCACCTCTCCCTCACTCTCCTCCTCCTCTGGATTCAGTAAACAAGGACATATCAATAATTCCCATTTAATGTTGACAGTGCCGTCCGTATGTGTGTCTCTATGTCTGTCCGCCACATAACTCAAGAACAACATGAGTTAAGGCTTGGTGTTGCTCATTCATCACAACACCTACAACTGTTATAGTATTAAGGTAAAAAAGGTCAAGGGTCAATGATGTTTAGTTTTGAGACTGGTAACTACTCGTTGTGAACCGGAACCTCGCTCGAGTGCAATCTATTAGTATCATTATTGTTGTTGTTATTATTATTATTATTGATAATCCTATAATTACTTTCATTACTATTAATATTGTTATTTTTATATAATTATTGATATAAAATATTGTTGGAGATACTAATTATTATTATCAATCACCATCATCATTATTAAACGTAGTAGTAGTAATAGTAGTAGTAGTAATAGTAGTAATAATAGTATCATCAGTATAATAACTTTTGTTCTCATTAGTGTCATAATGTTCATCATACTCTTGTGGGACTCAACACCTGGGACTCTTCATAAGTATGTTAATTAGCACCTGTTGAACCCCGGCTCTTACGATACCTGCCACTACTCCTACTACTACAACTACTACTACTACTACTACCACTGCTACTGCTACTACTACTACTACTACAGCTACTACCACTGCTACTACTACAGCTACTACTACTGCTACTACTGCGGCTACTACTACTACTCCTGCTACTACAGCTACTACTGCTACTACTACTGCTGCTGCTACTACTACTACTACTACTACTACTACAGCTACTACTATTGTTCTTGTTATTATTATCCTTCAGCTTCTATCCATCTACCTAGCCATCATCCCCTCACAACCCCCTCCTCCCTCTATTCTCTCCTTCCATTTCCTACCACTGGAACTTTCTCTCCTGTTCTGAAGCTTTAAAGTTTTTTTCCCTTCACCTTTATTATATAACGTACTAAAAATTCTTGTGGAACTTTTTTTTAAATTTTTAGTTCGACATCTCCGCCATTTTGAGCTTTTGTTAAGTTTCTCTTATTTCATTTTGAACTTTTTTTTGCATTCGACGTCACCGCTTTGGAACTTCTTCTTTTTTTAGGTTTTCCATCAATCTTGTGAACTTTTTGGATTAATTTTCTGCTGATAAATGTTCTAACTCTGGGAACTTTTTTTTTTATTGCTCATCTCCCATCTAAAACTTTTATTAGCTCCCCGCCTGAAACTTTTATTTAGCTCCCCACCTGAAACTTTTATTAGCTCCCCACCTGACTTTTATTAGCTCCCCACCTGAAACTTTTATTAGCTCCCCACCTGAAACTTTTATTAGCTCCCCACCTGAAACTTTTATTAGCTCTCCGCCTGAAACTTTTATTTAGCTCCCCACCTGAAACTTTTATTTAGCTCCCCACCTGAAACTTTTATTAGCTCCCCACCTGAAACTTTTATTAGCTCCCCGCCTGAAACTTTTATTAGCTCCCCGCCTGAAACTTTTATTTAGCTCCCCACCTGAAACTTTGTAAACTTCCCCTCGGAAACTTTTGCTCTTTCGGTCTTAAAAAAAATACCACTTTTTTTAACGTTGTCTCTTATTCTGTGTCTGTCTGTCGTCATATCTGTCTGTCTGTCATCATATCTGTCTGTCTGTCAATCTGTTATTCTGTCTATCTGCCTATATCTATCTATTTGTATATACGTATGTCTGTCAGTCTGGCTTTATTCTTCTATCTGACTGTATGTCTGTCTGTGATTCTGTCAATCTACATATATGTCTATCGCCATTTGTATGTCTATTCATCCCCCTGTCTCTCTGTCTGTCTTTAAGTTCAAGCCTGTTACCCTCTACGTCCAACCAAAGTTCCCCAAAAGTCCAATATATTTCCCCAAAAGTCCAATATATTTCCCCAAAAGTCCAATATATTTCCACAAAAGTCCAAATATATTTCCCCTAAGGCTAAATCCATCCTGAGTGAAGTCCAAGTGTGTATTCCTATAAAAGCCAAGTCTCAGAGTACAAGTCCAACCTCTTTCCAAGTCCAGTTTTACCCCCCCCCCCCCGCTTATAAGGTCAGTAATATTATTCTTAATCTTTCTTTCCTTCCTTCCTTCCTTCCTTCTCTACTACACCTTGAGACACTTACCCCCCCCTCCTTCCCTCTCCTTCCCTCTCTCTCGTCCCACCTTTGTGAACCAGGTAAACTATATTAAGTCGTGTATCAGATTAGTAATTACCTTATAATTAGTCAGGTGAGGGACACTATGGGGAAGCGGCCCTGACAACACACACACACATGACTGAAGCGTCTCAGCGTATGATCACCCAGGACCTCTTGTGAGATCGACTCCTGAGACGCAAACAGAAACGCAAATAGGGAGGTGGAAACAGGGAGACGCAAACAGGGACGAAAACAGGGAGACGTGAACAGTGAGACGTACAAGTTCCTGATGTATGTATGCCAATGACGAACCATGGCAGTTGTGAAGTCCTATATGGTTAGGTTAGGTTAGGTGGTATAATGTGTATCTTAACCGGAGAGAGAGAGAGAGAGAGGTCAAGTGCCATCCTATATATCAGTAACAATAGCACGTGTCAACACCCACCCGCTGGCAATGGTCACGTGGCACCCGCCTGGCTCTCTCTCTCACCAGACACTCATTCTCCCTGTTTTTTCCTCCACTCCTCCCTCTCTCCCTCATCATTATTTCCTAGTACTTCCCTCTCCCTTCGTCTCCTCCCCTCACTCTTACCTCATCTCATATTCTCCTCAGCTTCCCTCCGCTCTTCCTCTCCCTCCCCTCTCTCCTCTCTTCCATCGCATTTATCATCCTCCTCCCTATCCTACAATCATACTACCCCCAGTTCTATCCCTCCCCCACCATCCTTCCCCTACGTCTCACCCCTCCCCCTCCATCCTCCGCCTCCCCCACCATCCTTCCCCTTCGTCTCGTCCCTCCCCCTCCCTCACCATCCCCCCCCCACACCCCCGGGACACCATTAATCACCATCAGTCACCATTAGCACGTGAGGTGAGGGAAACAAGATGACTCTACTTCAGTCCGCCACTCACATGGGCCCCAGTACTAATAGGCCCCTGTTCTAATAGACCCCAGTACTAATAAGCCTCAGTACTAATAGGCCCCAGTACTAATAAGCCCCAATACTAATAGGTCCCTGTTCTAATAGACCCCAGTACTAATAGGCCCCTGTTCTAGTAGACCCCAGTACTAATAAGCCCCAGTACTAATAGGCACCAGTACTAATAGGCCCCTGTTCTAATAGACCCCCAGTACTAATAGGCCCCTGTTCTAATAGACCCCCAGTACTAATAGGCCCCAGTACTAATAGCCCCAGTACTAATAGGCCCCAGTACTAATAGCCCCAGTACTAATAGGCCCCAGTACTAATAGGCCCAGTACTAATAGGCCCCAGTACTAATAGGCCCCAGTACTAATAGACCCCAGCACTAATAGGCCCCAGTACTAATAGGCCCCAGTACTAATAGACCCCAGTACTAATAGGCCCCAGTACTAATAGGCCCCAGTACTAATAGGCTCCAGTACTAATAGGCCCCAGTACTAATAGGCCCCAGTACTAATAGTCCCCAGTACTAATATAAGTAGGCTCCAATACTAAGGAGTGAGAGGAGTGGAAAAGGAGGAGGAGAGAAGGTAGAGTGGTGGGATGGAGGAGGCGAAGGAAGGAAGGAAGGGAAAGGGAGGGGAAGGGAGGTGGAGGAAGGAGGGAAACGGGATTATGGGTAAGGGAAGGGGATTATGGGTAAGGGAGATAGGGGGATTGTGGGTAAGGGAGAGAGGGGGATTATGATTAAAGGATGGGAGGGGATTATGAGTAAGGGAGGGGAGGGGGATTATGAGTAAGGGAGGGGAGGGGGATTATGGGTAAGGCAAGGGAGGGGGATTATGGGTAAGGGTGTTTAGGACTCTCCGGTGCTGGCACATGGCGACGCTACAGCTCCCCAGGGGATGTCCGGACCCCTGTTTCCTGCCCACGGGAGCCCACGGCGGGGGGAGAGGGGAGGTAGATGAGGGGAGAAGAGGAGGAGTGGGTGGGGAGAGGGGGAGGAATGGGTGGGGAGAGAGATTGAGTACAAGGCGGAAAGAGTTGGAGGTAGATGAAGGAAGAGAAGGAAGAGGGGAGGAAAATAATAAATAAACGTAAAGAAAAACAACGAATATGAAAAACCCATCAACAACAGCACACGGAAATAAAGGACATCAGGGCCTCATAGAAGAGAATCAAAGAAGAGTCGGTGAAGAGAATCTCTATTGATTGTCTCTTAAAATCCGCTGCTGCTCAACACTTGTACCCTACACCACCACCACCACCACTAACATCACCACCATCGCCACCACCACCACTACCACCATCGCCGCCACCACCACTACCACCATCGCCGCCACCACCTCCCCGTGTCCCAATCCCACAACTTTGGCTTCGACGACACCACCCTCTTAACACCACTACACCACCCTCTACCCACTCTTAACACCACTACACCACCCTCTTAACACCACTACACCACCCTCTACCCACTCTTAACACCACTACACCACCCTCTACCCACTCTTTACACCACTACACCACCCTCTACACCCTCTTAACACCACTACACCACCCTCTACCCACTCTTTACACCACTACACCACCCTCTACACCCTCTTAACACCACTACACCACCCTCTACCCACTCTTTACACCACTACACCACCCTCTACCCACTCTTTACACCACTACACCACCCTCTACCCACTCTTAACACCACTACACCACCCTCTACACCACCCTCTACACCCTCTTAACACCACTACACCACCCTCTACCCACTCTTAACACCACTACACCACCCTCTACCCACTCTTAACACCACTACACCACCCTCTACACCCTCTTAACACCACTACACCACCCTCTACACCCTCTTAACACCACTACACCACCCTCTACCCACTCTTTACACCACTACACCACCCTCTACACCCTCTTAACACCACTACACCACCCTCTACCCCCTCTTAACACCACTACACCACCCTCTACACCCTCTTAACACCACCGTCTACACCCATCTACAGAGATTCAATGTATTTTATGAAGGGAATTGCAGGATTTATTTTTATTTATTTATTTATTTTGTTTTTTTTTGGGGGGGGGAGTATGGGTGTAGCTGTGAGTATTATACACCCAAGTATGCCGAGAGAGAGAGAGAGATAATTAAGGGGGGGGGGGTTGTTAAGAAGGAAGCCGAGGGTGGAGTCAGGGGGCGAGGATTGGGACGAGGCGACAAATGGCGACACCTGTTTGACAGACGGGGATGGTCCGCTAATGTGCTTGTTATCTTATTGTCAACCCGGCGCTATCTTGATGCCTGGGGGGGAGGGGAGTTAGAGAGGGGTGGGGGGGAGAGAGAGGGGGGGAGGAGGAGAAGGGGGGGGGGTCTGTTGGTAATGATGAGGTTGTTTTGTTGGATTACCTTATGTGGTGTGTTGTGTTTGCCGGGCTGTCTTAACTCCTATGATGGGTTACCAGACTATAGCTCTCACTCTCTCTCTCTCTCTCTCTACCTTTAACCTACATTACCCTGTCACCGTAGTTTACCTTGTCAGCTAATACTCATCCTTTCCAACCCTGTCGACCTACTTGCAACCTGCCCTACCCTGTCACCCTACACACTATCATCGCTCCACCACCAACCTGCCCTACCCTACCCTACCCTGTCACCCTACACTCCACCAACAACCTGCCCTACCCTACCCTACCCTGTCACCCTACACTCCACCATCAACCTGCCCTGCCCTACCCTACCCTGTCACCCTACACTCCACCAACAACCTGCCCTGCCCCACCCTGTCACCCTACACTCCACCATCAACCTGCCCTACCCTACCCCACCCTGTCACCCTACACTCCACCATCAACCTGCCCTACCCTACCCCACCCTGTCACCCTACACTCCACCATCAACCTGCCCTACCCTACCCTGTCACCCTACACTCCACCATCAACCTACCCTACCCTGTCACCCTACACTCCACCATCAACCTGCCCTACCCTACCCCACCCTGTCACCCTACACTCCACCATCAACCTGCCCTGCCCTACCCTACCCTGTCACCCTACACTCCACCATCAACCTGCCCTACCCTACCCCACCCTGTCACCCTACACTCCACCATCAACCTGCCCTACCCTACCCCACCCTGTCACCCTACACTCCACCATCAACCTACCCTACCCCACCCTGTCACCCTACACTCCACCATCAACCTGCCCTACCCTACCCTACCCTGTCACCCTACACTCCACCATCAACCTGCCCTACCCTACCCCACCCTACCCTCACCTCAGCACCCCTCGTCGGTAACTGTGAATTAATAGACTTGTTACAGCGTGATCTGATGGACCAATCACCCGTCGTGGACAAGAGCCGCAACCCGCCTGGCCAAAACCCTCGCAAATTTGGCCCTTGTGTCAGGTATAATATAAGACTCAAAGTCCCTCATCTGTCTCGTGATGGCGCCTAGACCCGTCCCAACTTGCATCATCCACTGTACTTGTCAACTCTCCACCACCCTGACGACAAAGACGCATCGATAATTGGCCCGTCGAGCCATTTGAACTCTTAATGGCGCAGACAGTAAGGGTGAGAGTCCCTGGTGCTACGTGGGGTACGGATAGGCAGGTTTTGTGCGGGGCGGGGGAGTGCACTTGTCGAATCTATTGAGTCATTAGAATTACAATGGCGCCACACGACACCCAATATGTCATCCAGGGAGAGTGAATATTGCGCCACACACACACACACACACACACACACACACACACACACACCTATAAAGCTCATTTTATTGTCAATTCGTTATTTTCAAATCAATATCTCTTCTCAAACATACTTATACTAAAACTGACCTAACTTACCTTAACATAGTGTTGAGGTGGTAATATATTGGTGATATAAGCTGGGGTGAGGGAAGAGGGAGGGAGGGAGGGAGGGGGGAGGGAAGAAGGGGGAAGAAGGGGGGAGGGAAGAACGGGGAGAGAGGGAAGAGGGGGGAGGGGGTTAAAAAGGGGGATGGGTAGAAAAGGGGAAGGAGGGAAGGAAGAAATGGAAGGGAGAGAAAAAAGGGATGCGGGAGGAGAGAAGGGGGAGGATTTTCAGGCAATATAATCTTTAAATAATTCCCACTCAGATGACTTTTTCCTTAACGACATAACTACCTTTAATCTTGATAAGGGTGAGTGATTAAACTAATAAAACGAGGGGGGGGGGAGGATAAACTGTTTAGACATGTTTACATCACGTATGGACCGTGACTAACTGCTTTATCCAGTATCAATGAGGAAGGTTTATCATATTGACTATAATCTATTAATTCTTCGTAGTGAGACATTTGTTGTTTAGTTTATAGTTGTAAGAATAATAACTACAACAATAATAATAACAATAACAACAATAGCAGCAACAACAACAACAACAACAACAATAATGTTAACACTGCCTCCATGAATAACAAAACCGATAATAACTTTACAACTTAACCACATCACGTATAACTTCCTCAGGTGAGATAAGCTTGGGTGATTAAGTGGAGGGAATGAGTGAGGGAGGGAGGGAAAGAAGTGGAGGGAATGAGTGAGGGAGGGAGGGAGGGAAGTGGAGGGAATGAGTGAGGGAGGGAGGGGGGGAAGTGGAGGGAATGAGTGAGGGAGGGAGGGAAAGAGGTGGAGGGAAGGAAGGAGAGAGGGAGGGAAGGAAGTGGAGGGAATGAGTGAGGGAGGGAGGGAGGGAAGTGGAGGGAATGAGTGAGGGAGGGAGGGAAGGAAGTGGAGGGAATGAGTGAGGGAGGGAGGGAAAGAATTGGAGGGAAGGAAGGAGAGAGGGAGGGAAGGAAGTGGAGGGAATGAGTGAAGGAGGGAGGGAGGGAGAGTCCACAGTTGCAGTTTCCTCCTGGTCATTTGACACTGAACGAAGGAGTAAGAGAGGGAGGGGGGAGAGGGGGGGAGAGAGACTTGGGTGACACAGAAATGAATAATAAAGAGGAAGAGGAAATAAACCAAGAAATGGAAGCGTTTATGGTATTAGTGCCAAGGTGCAGGTGGTAATGGCCGCGTGTGTGTGTGTGTAAGTAGAAGTTGGGTCGATTTTTTACAGTACAGTGATATTCAAAAAAAATATATATATATAATATAGTACTTAATTATTTAACCTAACCTAACCAAACTCACCTGTTCTCATTTAAACTTAACACTAATGAGCTGTTGGCATAGGTATCAATAAACTGGACTCAGTGGAAGATGCGTCACCTAATAATGTACTCAACATCTCTTTGTACAATTTAGCATAGTAAATTAGCATAGTACTCAACAGGTAAATTAGGTGTTGTCGTTGTTTTTTCATCACTTTGTTAATGTACTCTCTCTCTCTCTCTCTCTCTCTCTCGCTTCACCGTCCCCTCCCCTTCTCTCTCTCTCTTTTTATCACCCTTCCTTCTCTTCTCCCTTTCTTTTTTTCCCTTCACCCTCCTCTCTTCACCCCCCCCCCCTTTCTCTCTCAGTGGTTGAATCTATACACCCCCGAGACAGGCCACCCCAGGGCCGGCCATCTCCCCCCCCCCCCCCCCACACACACAGCCATCAACACCCCCAGAATCGACCAAAACACATCGTCCCCGGGTTCGATACCAACAGGACCTTGAAAACAAAAGCTAATTCACCCACCCTGCAGCACTCAGAATCGATAACCTAACCTAACCGCAACTACATGTCGTGTTTTGTTTTTACCTGCGCAGTGACGGTACCATTTCTCTTCGATTTGCGCAGTTTTGTTTGGTGATGACGTGTGTTAAGATGAGTGCACGTCTCTCTCCTGAGGTGATTTACACGTCAGGGGTTAATATATGGGTCTTGGTTGATGACAGAAAGACGTGTTGGTGATTTGTCCGAATAATGTGGATGGTGAGGGTACTAATGTAAACAAATGATTCAGGCAGAGAGAGAGAGAGAGAGAGAGAGAAGGGAGCTGGTCGTTTGATCCCGTTACCTGGTCCCGAGGGGTCAGCGACGAGGGGAGGATGGGTAATGGGGGACTAATGGACTCCCCTCTGCTGGCTGGCTGGCTGGCTCTCTCTCTCTCTCTCTCTCTCTCTCTTTCTCTCTCCTGGCACATCTTGAAACTCTCAGCCTCCAATCGCCTTACCACCTCCCACCTGACCTTCCAAAACTTGTATGTGACACTCCAGAACCTTAACCACCGCCCCCACTATTTCCAGGTGTGGTTCCAAAATCGGCGGGCCAAATACCGCAAGCAGGAGAAGCAGCTGCAGAAGGCCCTAGCGGGGACACCCTCTGTACTACCTACTTGCAACGGCGCCATGATGAGGAATATGTATCCCACCGCCACCCGTGGCTACCAGCCCTACCCCAGCCACAACGCTATATCCACCTTCAACACCATGAACCGATACCCACAGGTCAGTATTCGCTCACCCATAGGTCAGTCAGTAACTTACAGGTCAGTCAACGTCACCCACAGATCAGTCACTAACTTACAGGTCAGTCAACGTCACTCATAGGTCAGTCAGTAACTTACAGGTCAGTCAACGTCACCCACAGATCAGTCACTAACTTACAGGTCAGTCAACGTCACCCATAGGTCAGTCAGTAAATTACAGGTCAGTCAACGTCACCCACAGGTCAGTCTTCGCTCACCCATAGGTCAGTCAGTAGCTTACAGGTCTATCAACGTCACCCACAGTTCAGTCTTCGCTCACCCATAGGTCAGTCAGTAACTTACAGGTCAGTCAACGTCACCCACAGGTCAGTCTTCGCTCACCCACAGGTCAGTCAGTAACTTACAGGTCAGTCAACGTCACCCACAGTTCAGTCTTCGCTCACCCACAGGTCAGTCAGTAACTTACAGGTCAGTCAACGTCACCCACAGGTCAGTCAGTAACTTACAGGTCAGTCAACGTCACCCACAGGTCAGTCAGTAACTCACTTTACTTTACTATCAGTACGATGAACAGGACGTTAAAGCGATGTGGTCTTATACACAAATTATAAGTCTTGAAATATGGTAGAGAATGCAAAGTACTATAGCTATTTTATGTATACAGACGTAGAGTATAATAGAAATAGACTATATAACATCTATACCTTACTCATCTGATGCTATATTATACATGGACTCACCTGACAACACCCCCAGGTAACACAACCAATTAACATGAGGTAGTAAATCATTCAGAGTAACATTATCATAGCCAACACCTGTACAATGTTAAATAGCTCACCTTCCTTCCTGATCTCTGCTACCTGTCCAGCTCCTTGTTGATGCAGATAACCATCGTCACACAAGCCTAAAAAATAAACGGACAATGCTGTAGGCCTAAACACATACACCATAAACACACACAGAAAACAATACAAAATAACATTAAAATAAAATACCAATACAATAACAAAATCCCACTGACGCTACAAACAATACAGGCTCCTGTAGGGTGAGGTAACACGGGTACAGTTAATCTACAAAAAAAATACAAAACTTACAATTAAAAAACAAAAACTAAAGTATACGCCTGACGTAAAAGTTCACATGTATACACACAAACTGCACATACAAACAGACATGGTAGCAGATGGTTAATGTACATGGGACGTAGATGGTTAATGTACATGGGAAGTAGATGGTTAATGTATATGGGAAGTAGATGGTTAATGTACATGGGAAGTAGATGGCTAATGTACATGGGAAGTAGATGGTTAATGTATATGGGAAGTAGATGGTTACTGTATATGGGAAGTAGATGGTTACTGTATATGGGAAGTAGATGGTTAATGTATATGGGAAGTAGATGGTTAATGTATATGGGAAGTAGATGGTTAATGTATATGGGAAGTAGATGGTTAATGTATATGGGAAGTAGATGGTTAATGTATATGGGAAGTAACTGGTTAATGTATATGGGAAGTAGATGGTTAATGTATATGGTTGAAACGTCCATCATTAACCGCTTGAGTACGATGACCTAATTACCTGAGTACAATACCATAGTACTCATGGGAATAAGATATCGTCTTCAGAGGTTAAAGACGGAGTACTCAAGAAATTAAGTCGTCGTACTCAAGCGGATAAAATGTACTCAAGTGGTTAGAAGTAAGAGTCAATGGGCTAATTCACTGTACTCGAAGAGGTTGGCATAGTACTCAAAAGGTAAGTTATGTTATTCAATGGTCCAATTCACTGTACTCAAGGGGTTGACATCGTACTCAAGGGAGGTTCAAGTCTTTCTCAGATGACCTCTAACCTATGACCTTTTGACCCCAATACATCTCAGGTAAGAACAGGTGCCATTGATCACAAAATATCGATGCCACTAACCACTTACTGTGAGCCACTACCCAATAAGTACCACTAACCATAAATAGTGCCACTGCCCACTAATAGTACCACCGCCCACTACTAGCACCACTAATAATGACTGTTTGTTGCAGATGTCATCAAGCTCATACCCAGGAATGGCACAGCCCTTCAGTATGACGCACCCGACTTCCAACATGGCCGCCATGCGTCAGGATTCCATGAGTAAGTTGCCATAAGGTTATCCTGCCATATACCAGAGGTTGCCATATTATTTACCAGTGGTTATCATAGAGTTGTCATACCAAGGTTTCTGCCATACTATCGTGACATTGCCATCTATCTAATAGTTACCTTAGTCATTCTGTCATTGGTTGCCATATTTAAAGAATTATCCTGCCATTGGTTGCCATATTTAAACAATTATTTTGCCATTAGTTGCCACCATCACTTAACCATTAGGTGTGAGAGTTATCCTTTTAGTGATTGCCATAATAAACCTAACCCAAATTTGCCATGGTTATTGTACAATGTTTGCCATATATAGACATACCAATTGGATGCCAGACACACACAAGTCGTTAGGTCAGGTCAGATCAGGTTAGGATAGGTTAGGATAGATTAGATTAGGTTAGGTCAAGTTACGTTTGGTTAGGTTAGGTCAGGTTACGTTAGGTTAGGTTAGACAGTGCTGCTGGGTAATGTTGGGTTCGAATCCTCCCTCACTATACAATACCCTCGTGGCCTTTGATCAACAGCGAACAAACTTTACGCCTTCTAGTTAAGTAATCATATTCCCATAACTTCATCTTTGGCTGCTTTGAGGTTCAGTGATATTCAAGTTGAGTTTAGAAATACCTATGGCGACCGACCTGCTGCCCTGACCTCTCTCTTACTCCCCTGGCCTCTGTTACACACCCCTGGCCTCTCTCACACACCCCTGGCCTCTCTCACACTCCCCTAGGAACCTCTCTGTCACTGGTGGGTAATTTTTATTCTTCTAAAAGCCGACGAGAACGAGTTAATCACACACACACTTATTGGATAGCTTAATTTTATGCAGTCCACCAACTTAGGTAATGAATAATTAAATAATAATATATTTGGCCATTTAATTCAATATTTAGACAAAGGGGTCACCTAAAGTCTTCAGAAAATGGTTGTGTTAATAATTCCAGATTCAGTGTAGATACGGTTTATACACTGACGCCTCCTATACACTGACGCCACTTATACACTGACGCCTCTTATACACTGACGCCTCTTATACACTGACGCCTCTTATACACGTGAGAGAAGAACGGAGCGGGATTAAAAAACATCTCTTCTTTTACCCAAGACTATTTTCCGGGCAACACAACACAACAGGAACTAGAAAGAGAAAAGGTCAAATCAGGTCCACGAGGAAACAAATAACCGCTCAACGGTCACTACCATCAACTCTTCCCCCCCCCCCCCACCCCTCTCTCTCTCCCGGTTCTCAGTAACCTGTCAAAGGAGACTCCGCCCACCACAGTGTTGCCATGACGACCGGTGTAAGCCCCGCCCCTCTCCCCTCCCTTGGCTGAAGCGTGACTCCGCCTCCAGGCTCCTCGGGCCGGCCAGCGGGTGTGGTTGTAAAGCGTTATCCTCCACTCCGTTGATGGAACACTCAATGACCAATGATAGCGACATATTAGTGTTTGCTGCTAGAATATACCAGCGCACAATTACACAACACACTAAATATTACGGTATGCCTGGGTCACATGTAACATTATTTTATTATTTGGAGTAATTTAACTTATGTACAAACAAACAATAGATACTGTATATCGATTTCTTATCTATCTATCAACATTAGATTGATACCGTATCCTCGGTCTACATACAAATAAACAATTAAAATTTAACAAATATTTTCACTAATATATAAAATAAATCTGCCTCCTAAGATTCATTTTTGTTTCTATAATTTTTTTTCACATTTATTTCAGTATAAGCAGCCTTAGTGTAATCTGAACACCACCTTGACTGCCTTCGTTTTGTTGTGTAGGCGTAGCTCAAGTCGTGTACTCAGTTCTCTTCTAAGTTCACTAGAGGCCTTTGAGTTTGACATCAGATAACGTTTAAGAATTCAGTTTCATGTTTATTTCTCTTGTGGTGATGTTATCCGCGAAGCCAATGTTAATCTGCGTTGCATCACCATGTTAACCTGTGTTGCATCACCATGTTAACCTGTGTTGCATCACCATGTTAACCTGTGTTGCATCACCATGTTAACCTGTGTTGCATCATCATGTTAACCTGTGTTGCATCACCATGTTAACCTGTGTTGCATCACCATGTTAACCTGTGTTGCATCACCATGTTAACCTGTGTTGCATCACCATGTTAACCTGTGTTGCATCATCATGTTAACCTGTGTTGCATCACCATGTTAACCTGTGTTGCATCACCATGTTAACCTGTGTTGCATCACCATGTTAACCTGTGTTGCATCACCCATCCGTTTATTAGAGGATACGGAAGCACTATGGGACGTCCCCTGTCGACAACATAATGTTATAATAAAAAAAATCCAAACATACATACAGAAAATTCTTGTGATAACAATAAAAATAATAACAGTAAGTACAATAATAATTTTGTTAACGTTAAGCCACACGAACATTAACAATAACAGCTATAGTACTCACGTATACACCGCGCTTCATCATTCATGTTACATCATTCACTACCATAATCGATCTCAACACCTACATTACCGTATTTATTATTGCTTAATGCACTCCTAATAAATTAATTATACATGCATAAAATTACATTTAAATTTAGCTTAAATATTTTCTCCTGTGTTCAGTGTAATTGTGTGTGTGTGTGTGTGTGTCGTAAATATTTATTCTTTATAATGGTATGACACGAGGCACAATGGTTAGTATGGCCACCAGTATGAAAGTTTTATGGTGTGGTGTTAGTAATGGAGACAGTATAGGTGTAAGGAGGTCATTCTAGTGTTGGTGTAGTTGTGTTATGACCCGTGTGTGTGTTCTGACCCCAGCAGGTATGGCGACGGAGGACGACTGGTACAAGAAGGGGCTGGCCTCGCCCTGCTTCTCGGGGCTGCAGACGGCCGCCGACGAGGACTGGTACAAGAAGTCCCTCACAGCGCTCTCCATGAACACCACGCACCACCCAAACTTGTCGGCGCCCATGCTTCAGTACCAAACCTAGACGTCCATCTGCGGTCCCTGGCGGCCGCTGGGGGTCCCGCCCACCAGTCATCATCAGCTGCAGCCGCCGCCGCCGCCGCTTACCCGTCCTACTACTCCAGCTACTACCACTACTACTACGGGTACTCGGCCGGCGAGGCGCTGCAGGGACCTTCCACCGCCGTCAACACTGAGCATGGGTTGCGCCACGCCTCCAACCATACCACAGCTTCGGCTGTAACTTCAGCGACCGCACCCGCATACGGTCATCCCTCGTACTCCCTCGAGGGAGATCACACCGCCTCAGAATACGAGGCCCATAGCGGCAGTAGCAGCAACAGCAGCACCACTAATAATATCCGAAGACCCGGAGATACCGGGTCAGAGTTTCCGACGAGTCCTGCACCAGCACAACTACAAGACTACGGTAGTTTGATGGGCGGTGGGTGTAACCTGTCGAGCCAAGATAGTGCCCCGGGGGGAGCTAAAACCCCCGTGGTGTATCCCCCACCCTTGTTACCCCCACACTCTCACGCTGGCCTCTCCTACACCCCGGTCTCCGAGGCCTACGGCCAGATGGAAGGCGACTTTAACCACGCTTCTCTGGCCGGCTACGAGGCAAGTAATCGCCCCCTACATGAGTTTGCTTCCCACGACCACCTCCACCAGCAGGACTCTAGCCACGACCAGGACCCCGTCTCTGACCCTGAGGGGGAGCAGCTCCTGCACGAGGCCCCCTAGCCACAACCACCAAGCTGCTCACACATCCATAACCCTCCTCTCCGTCTCGGATCACTCATTTTTGTGAACCTCAATTCACCTTCAAGGAAAGATTGAAAGGGATTGTTATGCTCTATGAACAAAGCCACTTGGGATTCGTAGTAGGCTGCTATGGTTTCTAGCATACAATTATGTTCGTTAATATTTTTATCCTAGCCATGTTAACTTTATACTTGAGATGGATAATGCGTAGCACACAATCAAAAGGATATATCACAAGTTTCAGACGCTTGTGGTTCATATGCTACCTGGTTGTCCTGAAGAGGGAACCTCATAAGGACATCCAGCAATTAGGTAATTCCTGTAAGAGTAGATATGAAGAAAATTTTTGATAATGCAGGTGTACTGAAAAGTGTTATTTTCGTCTTTCTCAGTGAATGCGATTTTGATCTTTGAACGCGCAAAGCTGTTTTCTTTTACGGAAGACTACTACTGGATTTCTGCATATTTGAGCCCAGTAGAAAGACGCCTTGCTTGCGGGATGGCATCACCATCCCTAGGAAGAATTTGCCTGTGTCATGCACAGAACCATCAAAACACCCACTTGTTTGTTCGTAACCTTATTGGTCGCTATTTATAAATAGTACTGTGTTTCGTACTCAATTCGTTAATATAAAGTAAGCGTATTGTTTATTTCCGCGAGTGAGTGAGTGAGCGGGGCACTGTATACTTGTCTTTCTCAGACTATCGAGGTGATGTTGGCAATAATGAAGTCTTGAGCAGGTCCCTGGTACTGGCCGCTCTCAACTGGCACACGCTTCATGATGCCATCACAGCTCACAAATCCGATATCGATATTTTCGATTTCCTGTTTTTTTTTTCTTTTTTATCAGAATTAATATTGCCCTGTACTGGCACCAAAGTTTTCGGGCATGTGTGATTTTCAAGCTTTTGCCCGCAATAATACAATTAATAATCCTTTTTTGTACAAGAACAATGCATTGTCGAGAAGCAATTTTTCACGATATTTGCCATATTTTTTATCTCTGCTACGCCATCAAACCCCCTTCCCCCTCCTCTCCTTCCTTCCTTCTACCCAAATGCCATTTTCTGACAAGAGCAGATCTTCAAGTTCCTCCAAGTGTTTCTTACCGTGAATACGAGTTTTGCAACGGTGTTTTTGCAAAATAAATTTAATTTATGATAGGCCTAGTCTTAATAATATGAGAATACTCTTATAAATATCTCAAATACTTCAAACTGCGTGTGTGCGACTATCGGTGTATATGTACTATGTAACATAGATATTAGTCAGTGTTCATCATGACTGGCACGAAGTGGATGCTTTTGGAACCTGGGGTCTAAAATGCAATATCTTTTTCTTATTAACTCTCTCGGCTCCTATACGTGTGGCTTTCTCGGTCCATTTCCGAGTATCTTGTAAACTAAGGACAGCAATACGCCAGAGAAAGCATCCCCTTCCACTAGACTACTGTAGTAAGGTTACCGTCACCTTCAACACCAACCATTACAACATTCTTCCTCCCCTCACCCTCCCTGCCTCTCCTCAGCTCCTGGAAAATACACTGTAAATACCTCTTCTTCTTGAGGGGAGGAGTGGAAAAAACCCTATCCCTCCTCCTCCCCATTCCATCTCCAGCTACCTCCTCCTATTCCACCTTCGAGAAAAACAAGCGTTACTTTCAACTAGCAATGACAAAAAATAATAATATACCAACCCCCCCCCCACCACCCTCTCACCCAAACCCCATAAAACACAAGTGTCATTTATTTCAGCTAACCATGGAAAAAGGACCACCTCCCTCCCATGCACCTCTTCCCTATCACCACAAAAAAGTATCAATGAAGAAAACATCCTCACCGCTCCCTCCCTCTTCACCGTCCATTGCCATCTTACCACACAGACAGACGAAGGAACTAGCTTACCTCACCCTCAACCTCTCGGTGTCATTTTCAACTGGACAATAAAACATTTTGTTGTAATTCTCCAGTTACCATCATCTTAGCTCTCCTCCTCTTCTTCCTTTCTCACCTCTCCTCCTCTTCCTTTCTCACCTCTCTTCCTTTCTCACCTCTCCTCTTCCTTTCTCACCTCTCCTCTTCCAGCTCCTCCTTCTTCCCTTATAAACCGGTAAGATTTTTCTTCACCTAACTGATCTATATGAACTCCCCTATACTGTCTCCCTCTCAAACTGTCACCGAGGTTATCTCCATTTCCCTCCCCCCTAAACTCCACTGATCTTTAGACGCTCACTTTCTCCCTACACCTCAGCCCACTCCCCCTCCCGTCCCCCAACCAACCCAAATACCTCATTCCCCTCCCCACAATCCTCCCCTTCCATACACCTCTCATCTCTCCTTCAACCTCTCCATACCCAACCCTCTTCCTCTCCTCACACTTAACCCATTCCCCCTTTCTTCCCCCTCCCCTACACCTCACCCTCCCCCCTATACCTCACCCACTTCCTCCCCTGTTCTTCCTATTCCCTCTCCCTACATCTTATCCCTCTCACCCCTCCCCCACCCCGTTGTCTAGTCTTAAGTCAGGTCGACGGTCACGTGACTGTCATGGCCGCCTTTGTAAACCACGTGCAATAAAGCGCCAATAAAAAAATAAACACACCTCGTTTTCTTTAACCTACTAAAAATTATCCACTGGAAACACCTAACTCTCCTACATGGGTTTAATTACTTGGCTTTTTTTTTACCTGTTTTAATTACCGCTGATTTACCTGGTTTTGTCCTAACTCTTCTGCCTGGCTTTGACATCTTGGATTAATTACCTGGCTTTGCCCCCCTGGTCATGGTCCCTGGTAAACTCACCTGGCTTTTGTTATTGGGTCTCCTGGTTTTTCCCATGTCTCCAATCAACTGGTTATATCTGACTTTACTCACTAGATCTGAGCTATCTTGCTAGCTTACCTGGTTTAACTACTCTGACTTAAAACTTATATGGCTTTACTCACTTTCTTTAGTCATCTGGCTTTAGTCACATGATTAGTCGTCTGGCTTAGTTACATGAATTAGTCACCTGGCTTAGTCAAATGAATTTGTTACCTGGCTTAGTCATTAGTCATATGGCTTAGTCACATGAATTAGTCAAAGTTGTTAGTCACCTGCCCTATTCACATATAAGTCACCTGGCTTAGTCAAATAGATTGTATACTGACTTAATACTATCTGACTCTAGGCTTTACATAACCTGACTTTAATATACCTACAGTAGATTAAATGACTTTATTTGGCTTAAAGATACCTGGCTTCGTTTTACCTGGCTTTAGTCGTCTAGTTTTGTTACCCAGTTTGATATTACCTGGGTTTAGATACCAGGATTTATCACCCGGCTTTGTCGAGTAGCTTTAAGTTACCCGGCTTTTTTACATAGCTTTAAGTCACCCGGCTTTGTCAAGTAGCTTCAAGTTACCCAGCTTTGTCAGGTAGCTTTAAGTTACCCGGCTTTGTTATGTAGCTTTAAGTTACCCAGCTTTGTTACGTAGTTTTAAGTCACCCGGCTTTGTCAAGTAGCTTTAAGTCACCCGGTTTTGTCAAGTAGCTTTAAGTCACCCGGCTTTGGCATGTAGCGTCGTCACCACGCTTTGTCAGCGTCGTCACCCGGCTTTGTCAAGCAGCTATAGGTCATCCGGCTTTGTTGCGTAGCTTTAAGTCACCTGGTTTTGTCAAGTAGCGTCAAGTCACCCGGCTTTTTCAAGTAACGTTGTCACCCTGCTTTGTCAAGTAGCGTCAAGTCACCCGGCTTTGTCAAGTAGCCATAGGTCACCCGGCTTTCTTACGTAGTTTTAAGCCACCTGGCTTTGTCAAGTAGCTAGAGGTCACCCGGCTTTTTTACAAAGCTTTAATTCACCCGGCTTTGTTAAGTAAGCTCAAGTCACCCGGCTTTGTTAAGTAGGTTTAAGTCACCCGGCTTTATTAAGTAGATTTGTCACCCTGCATTGTCAAGTAGCTATGTCATCCAGCTTTAAATCACCCGGCTTTATTAAGTAGCTATAGGTCACCCGGCTTTGTTACGTAGCTTTAAGTCACGGCTTTGTCAAGTAGCTATAGGTCACCTGGCTTTGTCAAGTAGCTATAGGTCACCTGGCTTTGTCAAGTAGCTGTAGGAAATTATGTAGATGCCGGTGACGATTTTTTTTTTAAATATCAATCAAATTTTGCGGTATAGGTTCCTAGCCGCAGTTAATTTCACAACTATTACAGCTAATGCAAGTCGATATTTTTCTTTTATCATTACCACTTTTATTAACATTTCGCTTCTTAAATATATATATATATATAAAATACAAAATCATAAAAAAACAATAGGGTAGTTAAGCTTCAGGTGAAATAAGCTGGGGTGGAGAAATATGATACGTATTGTTATCAACGAAGGCTTTACAATTCGCGCTCTCTCTATCTCACTCTGGTTAATGCCCCAGATATGATATATAACTCAATGATTATTTTGGGTGAAGTTGTTTTCGTCGTGTTGAAGGTCAGGTCTAAATCTGTTTTTTATTACTTGTACATTTATAAATTGCTCGTTAGTTACCTCGGATAACAAGGCGCTAAAGAAAGTTCCAATACTATCCTAACCTTACTGGCAAACTCAAGTGCAATTAACATAAAGTGAATCGAAATTAATACTGTACTATCTTAAAATATGGCATATTAGACAGAAAGCATTTACTTTGTTATCTGGTACGTACCAATGAAAGCAAATTTATTGAAACATCATGATGTGCTTTTACGTTTTTTTGGTGGACGGTACAGTACTCTCGAACCGCGTGGGTCGGTGGTACACAAACGGACACATTTACTTTTTTTAATAATTCGCTAACAAGTAATTTGTGACGGAAATGGCACATAAGAAACATGATTCATATGGTTGATTTCCACCTACAGCAACTACTAATTTTTCGATAGAGTTTGAGAGTGCACTTGTAAAATTAAACTCAAAATATAGAAACAAAAATAGGTAGAAGATAGTAAGTAATGATAAATAACACGCATGACAATTCAATGGCAGTTCGACCCTTAATTTATAAACTGTCGTATCAACATTTTCTTCTCAATCCGCCACACCGCCGTATTATTGAGAAGTTAACAAACAAATATGACATTACTACAAATTATTATTACTTTTTTTAAGGGGATTAGCCTAGGAGGCGAAAATGCAGTGATAATAATAATAATAGTAATAATTATAATAATAATTACAAAAATGAAAAAAAAAGATAAAAAGTGAGAAACAATATATGTATGTTGTGTTGTCAATGGTAAGAGAAACAATTGAGACCCTACAATTGTGTTCCATTGTCGTTACAATCTGTTATGAAGGTAAACACGAGATCCCCCCCTCCCCTCCAACACAGATTCTTATAGAGGCGAAAATTACCATTTTCAGATGACTTACCTGATTATTCATCCACTAAAGACAGAAGACATAAGTTATCTGAAGTATGAGCCATATATAACACTTCACAGATTAAAGATATACAACATATATGATGAGAAGTTGGGAGGTGTCCTCGTATCCCGGCTCACTCAGGTTTCAGCTCAAATGATGGCGCGGCTGGAGCCAAATTCGCCGATTGTCTTTTTTTTCTTAAAGCGATAAAAAAAAATTAATGTATCTACCATAAAATATTTAAATATTATTTTCAAACTCTGACAGGTAAATAAATTATTGGTTTTGTAAGATGGTAAATATTTATTTCAGATATCTATCGTTTTAGAATATCTACTAGATTCAGAATACTGTAAGCATAACTATTAGACAATAATACTAATAACAATACTATATAGTATACTACTAATAATATTAGTAATACTACTACTGTCCTACTACCAATAATAATATTAGAGTACTGTATGTTAATTCAAACCAAGCACAGTACTGTACTGTACACAGCCCAGAAACCGGTTAAGAATAAAAAATTTCTGGTGTTCACAGCAGCAGGTCACATGAAGTATTTCTTAACCACTTTAGTTCCAACATTTCAATTAGCATCATTGCAGAAGTTCTTGCTGGAGAATATTTCATGCTAGTTCAACAATCACATGTCTAGTAGCTGTCACTTGAACTACAGGTATAATATAACAATTACACTATTTAAGCAAGACATTTCAAATGGTGAAACAAAATACTTCGAGGGTCATGTTTGATGGTGTCTACTCAAGGAATTACTGTACAGTATTCACTAAAGTGATATTTAAAAACATGGAATCGTGGAACTGGCAGTAAACTGAATAAATTGGATAAAACTCACCTTAAATAAAAACTTATCCGTACTGGTGTAGAATACTGTATTAGCATTTTAATTTTTATAGAAATGTTACTACTGAAAAATACAGTACAGGGGTAAGCTTTGAATTATAAAATAATGTACAGTATTATATAATAACAGTACAGGTACAGTAGTTAAGTTTCTCAGCTTCACATAGGTAGTGATAAAATATACTGTGGTGCTCGACCATTCCTTAAAGCCTAGGCCATTTACACCTCAACCAAATTTCATAATTGTGGAAATGCATGAGGAACACATAAAAAAAAATGCAATTTATATTATACCTGCACAGTATAAATATTTCTGCATCTTTCAGTCTTCTGCCAAGGGTTGCTTTTATTTGTACTCTCCTTACTTTTTAATTATTTTATTCTCTTTTGTCACCTGGTAAGTGCTGGACATGTACAAGCTCTAAATTGTATCTGAACATGCCACAGTGTTTGTCCAGTCTGAACTTTTAAAAGAACTTATTATAAGACAGAAAACTAAATATTGTACTGTACATTACTATATATAATCCTCTGCACACACTGGCAGAGTATGTATCATATGACCTGAAATCTTCAAGTTACAGTATTTTTCACAGGTACTCTATTTCTCCATAATACTGTATGAAATTACATGCCACATAAGCCCATACAGTATCTGTAAGCATCTAAATGGATGTAATCTAATTTTTCCTTTGCAAATACTGCACTACTAAAGCACTAATAAAATTATTCCACCATAAGTGTGGTAAGACAAAGAATAATTTCACTGGTTTCCAGCAGACACTAAAGTGCCACTGCTCATGGTTACTTAACAAACAAAAGCAGAGTGGAGAATGGTTTACAAGAACGCACAGTAAGTACTGCTAATAGGGTGATGCTCGGCTGTGAAACAACTGGAGTAAATCAAATGAATCATAAGGCATTCTCGTGGAAGGGGAACACTACAGTGGTCCCTCGGTTAACGAGCACAATTCGTTCCAGAAGGTTGCTTGTTAACCAAAAAATTCGTTAACCGAAACCATTGTTTCAATGGGTTTTTGGGTAATTGGTTCCAGCTCACCGAAAATTACATACAAACTAAAAATAAATGCAGTAAAGTACACTTACTTTGAGGTGTGCATATAGAAGGCTCCTGGTTGATGATGATGGGAATTAGAATGGGGGTGTAGGAGAAGGGAGAAGAGAAGGCATTGGGGTGGAAGAGAAGTCACCCCATGCCGTCATTTTACCCATAAAATTTTAGTTCACTTGGTGTAATTCAAGATTATTTTCTTTAAATCAACACTGCACTGCATTATATATATATATTGTCATTATGTAGAATATATTTCAAAATGACCAATAATTTGCCTGGAAACACAGAAAAAAAGCATTTATGTTGAAGTCTCAAACAAGATGTTCCTTCCTCTAAACTGGTAAACAAACTGACGCCAAGCTTGGTGTGCTGAGTGGCTGTTTGGCGCGCAAAAAACTAGCTTCCTGTACTTCAATTATGCTCAATAATTGTTAAAATAACTAAAAAATTTAATATAAAACATTTTAAATTATTGAATAGTATAACCTTCTTGATATTTACTAAAATGGTAAGGAATTTAAGCCCTAAAACGATTACTGTATTGGCGGACTAATACTACAGCTGGTGGGCAGCCAAATGCAGTTGAAAACATGTTGGGAAAAATTCATAAGGAATTCGTTAACCGAGGGTTTGCTCGTTAACTGAATTGAAGAATCTTATAGAAGGCAATTCGTTAACCGAAATTTCGTTAACCGAGGCGCTCGTTAGCCGAGGGATCAATGTATATCAAAATAGAAAAGACATTTATTACAGCAAAAAGGAACAATGACAGTGAATGCAGGGAGAATCTGCATTTGTTTGATTCTGGCAACCCCTACATCACTAATAGGTTAATGGTTCAGGAGTAACGTACACAATTTATTTACATTTGTAATATGTAGTTATGTTACACTGAAATAATTTGCTTAAAACATTTTACTAATGATAAACACTCAAAAGTTTCCTTGATATTAGCTTGATCAGAAACACCATCAATATTCTACAGTATTCCAACCCATAAAATTTGTAGCACGGAACTGGGCTTCACATAAGACAGTACAACAGACATACTCTCAGGATGTGATTGTGGATCAACTGGGCCACAATCCTAGTAAGCTCCACCCAAACTTAATGCAACCATTGATATTTATGACCCATCTTCTTTAATGTTCTGACATGATGAACTAAGATAATAAAGAATGGTATAACTTGTCCAACCCTTCAACAAAATTTCAGTTCTGTGGTCACACTTGGCACATGTTTTAGTCACTCTTTGCAAGACACAAGATTAGCATAACTTTATCTCCAAGTACAACAAATCTTCCTAGAAGGTCTGGTCAGTCAGTACTAGTCTGAGTCATCATACCTGGTGCATTGTAAAGTCACTGTGATATCATCTCCATCTGCATCAGAGTGAACGATGCTCAGTGGTGCACCTCCAGCTATGATGTGGCCCAATTTCTCATAATAATCTGCAGATAACTCTGCATGTGCTTCAATCTCAAGGGAGGTGTGCATGATTCTAATTCGGGCATCCAATACAGCAAGAGAGATAAGCTTCTGCATGTCACCAGCCTGCTCATAAAGATCAGTGTGGGAGAAGACAATGGACAGGGGTTTCTGCCAGGGGAAGGACTCAAATATCTGACGTAGAGGCCCACGCATCATGGACGTCAAGCAGTTAAAATGAAGACGGAGCTGAGTATTCACAGGTATCTTTGTATTAGCGATACCCTCTGCAAGGTTTACAATATTCTGAAAGTCATTCACTATCAAATCCAATCTTAGTTGACAATCTCTTTCTTGAAGGTAGTATAACAACTGTGTAAAGCTACTCAACTCAACAAAATTGCTGCCACAAACAATTACCATTACATAGTCTAGAGACTCTTGTTGAAATAGGCAATGGTATAAATCCAAACATTGAGGGATGAAACACCGAATTTTTGTAAAAACCGACAGCCTCCCCAAGGTGGTCAAGAGAGGTGTTAACACGTCTGGAAATGGGTCGTTAAAGTCAAAGAACAAATGAAGTGACTTGGGTGTAAATCTTGTTTTCTGCATAAGATACTTAATAGCTGAAAGATCTTGAGATATTCTTGTAAACATTCCATATAATCTGATTGCTGTATGTTTCTCAAGGTAAGGCAGTACTAAATGGCATATGACTTCACTTTCTGCACAATCTTTTATAAAGTTTGACCAAAAAACCCACCTGTTACATACATAATTCTGATTAATGTTTTCCATAATTGATTCTATTTTCTTTTTATCAGGTTCTTTTTTAGAAACCTCAATAGCAACTAAGAATTGAAGTGTTTGGTTCATCGTCTTTGCATTGTCAAAAGTTTCGTTAAGGCCTGAAACATATATATTTTCATAGATTTTATCATCTTCTGACCCTGCAGACCTTGACCCTGACCTGGATCTATCATCCTCTGACATTGACCTGGATCTATCATCCTCTGACCCTGACCTGGATCTATCATCATTTGCCTCTGCAGACCTTGACACTGACCTGCAACTATGATCCTCTGACCCTGCAAACCTAAACCTGGATCTATCATCACTTGCACCTACAGACCATTCTCTTATTAGATCATCACAGCAAATTTCCTCAGTTGATGAATTCAGTGCAGCACCAAGCATAAAGTCAACTTCCCTACTATCTTCAAATCTGTATTCGTCTTCATTTGACTCGTCCAAACAGAGTGAACGACAACAATCAAACTGACAAAGAGACTTACGGCTACGACGAATAGAACGGCGAGGAAGACAAGGAGGATGAGGAGGAAAATGAGGAGTTGGAGAAGCAAGAGGAGGAGGAGGAGGAGGAGGAGGAAGAAGAGAAGACTTGAAAAAAGGATGAGTAATAGAACTAGAGCCCAAAAGCAGGTTCTGATTCCCTTTACGAATTGATCTTGGAAACATTGCCCTATTAACAGCTTTTTTAAATTTCTTTGGCTCTTTCATAATTTCATCTAAAGCGCTATTCTTTTTAACCTCACTAAGGTGGAGAGCAGAGAGATACTCTTGATAAGCTCTGTGAGGAAACTCCCATGTGTATTGAGTTCCAAATTGAATTTCATGTGTTGTGCACTTCAAGAAGGAGGACATAGCATCGATGGGGTCTATATTGAAGTGTTGAGCCTCCTGTAAAAGGTATGAAGTCCAACTTTCATCATAGAGGATTTGAGTATTGCATAAAAGAGACTCCCATGCAACTTTAGCCAGACAGAGAAGCCATTGCTGACAAGCCTGTTCTACCAGCATTATGTGTCTCATTTCTTCAGCTTTTTGTAGCAAGCGCTGGGCAAGACGCTTGATGCTCAGATTGACTGACTGCCTTAGAATGTAAGTGACTGTAACAGCCCCTGTAAAAGAGGTACTGTCCTGCAGCCACAGCAGTGTTAGTAACATCACTGTTAGTGGTAAGTTTAAAAAGTGGTATATCTCTTGATCCAATAATTTTAAGTGATCTGTTAACTTCTGGATCATATTTTCACGTTTACGGGCGTTACCCTCCAACACAGTCAACAGTTTTTCAATATATTCTATTTGCTGAGTCTCATTGAAACCTTTCACATAGAAAACATTTAAACTGTTGCTACCGGGTGAAATCAAGCATTTAGCTTCTTCAGTGAATTCTGGCCTGCATGTTACAACTACCCGACTAGCAGGGAACTTTGTACTAATTGCCCGTACTAAGGATCTTGCATGCTTCCCAGCTTCATCTAACCCATCTATGATGAATATGACATGACATTCCCTTAGGGTAGGAATGATATCTTCATATTTCAACTCCTTGCATGTTTCTTTTAGTATTTCTTCACCAAGGAACTCAGTCAGAGAACTGGAGGTCACTGAGTGGCATTGAATAAAAATCATGATATCAGTGTTCTTAATGGCCATCAAATTACTGTTCTTGGAAGCCCAACAGTTAAGTATGTATCTGCAGATATGGCTCTTCCCCACACCAGCAACACCTTCAAGAACTATCAACTTTGGGAGGGAACCATTAGGCAACTCATAATCCAAGATCTGCAGAACTGGCACTACACAGTTATTCTTAGTTAATATTGTAATGTTTGTGAAAACTTCTTCCAGCTGTGGGCTGTGAGAGCCAAAACCAAAGTGCAGCCATATGCGGTCCTCCTGCCATAACCTTTGATAAATCTGGTGAAGCTCAGTTTGGGATTTTATAATCACTTTGTTGACAAGGTCATGAAGAAATTCTTTTAGTTCCCTTTGATAACTTTGAAGAGAATATTTTGGCTTACATTTGTAAGTATCATCAATTGCTGCCTTCATTTCAATAATGTACTGTGCATAATCCCCTCCAGTAATTAATTCTGTCTTTTCAAGGACTTTTTCTAACAATACTTTTAACTTCTCTGACCTTGTTTTCAGTTCAACATCACTTAAGGCAACCACCTCATGGGCCAGGAAATTTCTTTCTCCTTTGATAGTAAAAAGGATATATTCCAGTCCATCTCTGTCCTCAGGCTTTGGATTAGACCATCTATCATCAGAAGGAGACGCTAGACCACACACTCGCTGTAACAACTTGTACAGATAGGTTATATCCAGCTGCTCCCACTCTATGCCAGCCTCAATAGCATCTCTTTCGTGAGTGGCAAAGGCCTTGCGGTACTGTGCATTGGAGAAGCCTAAATCATTTGTGTAGTACTCCTTCACGCTCTGCTGCCCACCGCCATACAACTCTCGACACACCTAGTCCAAAAAGAGATCATTCTAGAATTAAAAATAAAGCTTATATTTAATATACATCATATTGCTAATAGACTTACCATACATTACCTAAAGTTATATGATAATATATAATAATTGCAACTGCTAAAATATATATAATTTACTAGTTATAAATAAAAAATATTTTAGTACAGTACTGTAATGTATATTAGATTGCCATAAACATTTACTGTTAATTCTAAACTTTGTTTAACTATTTTGTAAATCTATAACAGAAATTTTACAGTAAAGTACAGTACAATTCAGTACAGTATACAGTACTAGAAACCTAAAATTTCATAAATCTGGCTGCTACAACTCAAGGTTCAAAATAAAATGTTTTAAAATAGTATTTCAAATCTATTTTTATACTATACATACTGTATTCATTATCATAATCATCATCAATAATTTATGGCAATTTTCCATGCCTGCATGTTCACCTGATAACAGCTGTCTGGTTGCCATCAGATATGTTGAAGCAAAGTTTACAGCTGTCCAGCATGCCCTTCCTATTGCCAACCCACAGCAAGGGAAGAGCTTGAGAGGTTGACTGCCAGGGTCACTACTGTAATACCTGAGGTAATCAAAGACTGCCAAAGACTACCTTCCTACCTATAGGTGGGTATTATTGTAGCTGTAATCAAAATCCTTTAAAATAATATTTTCAAATTATTACCATACTGTACAGGTAGTTCTGCTATAACGCGATAATTGTGTTCTTGTAAAATATCGTGTTATAGAAAATCGCGTAATAGATATAACAGGGCTTATGGAGAAAATAGGGTTAGGTGCAGATTACTCGAAATCGAAAAAATTTAGTAGTTAGCCTAACACGATAGCACAGTCTAAATAAATGTTACATTCATATCTAATAATGAAATCATACAGTAAATGTAACACTTTACTTGACGGGGGAGAAGGGTGATTTTGAGGTTGATAAAATCGAGCTTCTCTTCAAGTGTTATATCCTTTCTTTTACGATCATCACCGGGAATTCTATCACCGGGACGCTTCTTGTTGATATTCTTCTTTACTATATTCACAGTTAATACAGTGGGGTATGCTATAACGAACGGATCCTACTACGAATATTCCTATAACGAACGGTTTTACCTATAAAATTGAGAATGCTATAACGAACGAAACTCCTACAACGAACATAATTTAATTTTTTTTTTTTTTTCTAATTTATTGTTTTATTATTACAAATATTAATGATATTCTTTATTTCAGGGGTTTAGATGCATATTTATGCACTTTTTTACAGTTTTTACAATTTTATATTATATTTTTCAGTGTTAAGTGGTTGTATTTGGGGGCCTGGAACGGATTAATCCTATAACAAACGAATGCTATAACGAACAAGGTTCTAGAACCAATTAGATTCGTTATAGCATACCCCACTGTACCACAAAATTGGAGAAATAGAAAGCAAAAATCGCGTTATAGCAAACAAGCGTTCGCGTTATACAAATATCGTTCCTAATTCATAAATCGCGTTAGAGCAAATTCGCGTTATCAAAACACGCGTTATAGCAGAACTCACTGTACTTCATACTCTTGTAGGTAAAATCAGATGTTCACAATTCTAATACAGTGCAACACCTAACCGGACCTGCACTACCAATAGCAACATATCTATGTACTGTACAGTGCAGTACTGTATAAGTAAACCCTTGATGACTCAGACTTTAATAACTAATAATTTGATACAACTCAGAACAACAGTAAATTATTTTTTATTTATTTTTTACATAACTCACAATATTCCAAGATACGACAATGAAATCTTGAAATGGTGTAACATGTGTGACCCATGCGGGATGCATGGAAGACTGCCCGGTCAGCCGCTCATTTACATGTCGGTAGGCCTAGTGAGAGGATTTAGTGGAAAATGTAACCAGTATACATGTACAGTAGTGTTTAAGTGGATAATAACATTTAAAGTCGGTGCTGTAGGTGTTTACAATACAGAATTGTATGACCAGAGTGGGCAAAACGCCAGAAAAAAAGGAGACTTCAGGTGCGTTACTCTCTCAGATCTACCGCCTGCCACCCTTGACGCCAGCCCCACACACGTACTGTAGTGACGCATGTGTAGATTTACTTAATGGCAATATCGATCATGTTGCCACTTCCATTCTGAGTAACAGTCTTTCTCGGGATACAAAGATGGTTTCCCTATCCTTTTGTGAAATTTCGATTCTGACCATAGTGGTGCTTTGTCCACTCTGTTCTTACGTGCTTCATATACTGTATGTAGTGCAGAGAGCCTCCCTTCACCTTGGACACCTACCACATGGTACCACAAGCTTGAATTATCCTCATACTTTGCCTGCAGTGCTGGTAAAGGTTATTTTTTGTGCAAGTTTTTTGATTATGGCAAGTTATTTGGGATGAAAGACCGGGTGGAAAGTGCCTGATACGGAATGTTTAGAGCTCTGAGGAATATATTGAGAGAGAGAGCTGTATTAAATGAGGCAAAATTGGAGATTTATGGGGGAACTATTGAGGCACAGATGTAAGAAGAAGCAGTAAATGAGAAACGATAAGGGGTAATCTTTGATCATCTTGGGGAGTACTGATCCAAGCATTGAAAGCTATGAGGATATGCTTCCAAGTCCTACAGTGGGTTGCCAGTAGGAAGGGAATACAACCATAATCCTTACATCATGCTACATTATTAATATCAATTGAAATTAATACCTATTTTATAATACAGTACCTGTAAATATATATCTCTGAGAAGAAAAGTATTTTGCGTGTTTACCTTTGCCAGAACAGTAGCAGTAGGTCCTGTCCTTCGTAGCATGACAAAGTACTTGAGTACATTTTCATCCTGCGTTGTTAGAGGAACACCATCCATCTGAGAAGAGGAAACCCAACCACCTGGAGCACTGATGACTGTCTGTTGAGTCCCACCACCTGTAGCACTGCTCACTGTCTGTTGGGTCCCATCACCTGTAGCACTGCTCACTGTCTGTTGAGTCTCACCTGTAGTAATGATCACTGTCTGTTGGGTCCCATCACCTGAAGCACTGCTCACTGTCTGTTGGGTCCCATCACCTGTAGCACTGCTCACTGTCTGTTGGGTCCCATCTGCTGTAGATACCCGAGAGAGGAGGCCTGAATAGTGAACAGTTGTGGGGGACTGAACAACAGGTGTAGCATCTGTACAGGGTTGTACATTGTAAGTTTGTGATGATGTGACTTGACTCATCAAGTTCCCCATTGTGCTGTGATCCTCCACATATATCAGAATCGTGAACAAACAGATGGATTGCATCCTTGAAGTGCAACCCTGGGTGCATATTGTGATCCATCACTCTGCAGTTTTCTACATAGTACTGTACTTTACTTAGGCTCAAGTCTCAATGTTTCCTGCAGTCTTTTACATGTAGTATTACCCTTCAGATATGGTGTTAAGCTTCTCACATAAAGTGGTCAATTTTCTCATACATTACATTACTTCAAATGTAGAGTAAATCTGACATAAATTTGTCAATATTCAGTAAATTCAACACGTTACACCTGCCTTTTTATAATTACCATTATATACATTATAAAAAATATTTACCCCTTATTTTATATACCTGTACTGTATGCTATTAAGGCTCTCAATATAATTAAAAATAATGTATAAAAACTCAATTCAAGAATTACTAAAAGGTTGAAGATAAACCAGTAAGTGCCACATGAGATAACTAAAAGCTTCTTGATAAGGCAACTTCAGAGATAATTGACAAACAAACACACACCAAATCATAAGTTCACTGTAGGAAAAGCTCTTACTGTGTTTCACAAGCCCCCAAATGGTCACTTATCCACGATGGACCCATAAGTAACTAATTCATTTCGTAAGCCTCAACTGTTGTCACTCTATAATCATATCAATGATGACCAACAGAGACTAACAATGGTCCCTTGAGTTACCAAGAGTTATACAGTACTTGTTTCCCATAAATATCTGAACTGATACTTCTCCATGATCATATTTAGATAATATAAGCTTGTGGTAACTTCTAACAAGTCAGTCGCAGGAGTGGGTGACCTTGTTATGGTTGGTACTGTATTGGCAATGCATTTTCTGCGACTATCATCAACAGCATCATCCAATCACCTGCAAGCGGTAAAACACTATTAATTTTTATAAAACATGCACAACATTTTACAGAGCCCATTATTGACCCATTGTGTATGGGTTTCCCTCTGAGCTAAATAAAATTGTCTGATGTTGGCCAAATAAAATACCAAAAGTGGCATCCCAGTAGTGAAGGGGTTAAGTTTTACAATACCCCCTGTACTGGTAAAAGTTACAGATAATGGAATATCTTTACACAATAATTTTGATCAGACAAACTAAAGTTCATAAAAAGCAAAATGACCAGAAATGAAAATGAATTCTCCAATAATGTAACAACCAGAATAACATTTGGTTACCTTTATAGTTTTAAAACTTAAGGAACCGTGACGTACATGAGCCAGTTTTTAGATATAGAATACAGTAATGTATTCCACCTTTTCCACTGTTCTCATCCCCTTTGTGTCTGAAATTTTTCTTAGGCTATAAAGCATCATATTCTCTACTCTGCAAATGATCAAATACAGTATCTAAATTAGCACCCCACCATCCCATACAAAATCCATAATTGTAAATACAACAAACTTACCAGTGCTCTCTTAGGTGACTATCATCCACTGCATCACACACACTAATACCTACAATAATGTATGATCAGCGGGCACACTCTTATCTTGTCTTATCTTATCTTGTCTTGCTTGTGGCTTTATATTTAATCACTATATACCCTTCAATGGGTCCATTTTTGCTTGCATAATCATTTTAGTATATTTTGGTGAATATAGCAAAATCCCATTCTAATGAAATACTGTACTGTACCTTTTCTCTTGGGAGAAAAAAATATATATTTTTTTTAATTAAATACCTGTACAGTACAGTACAGCACAGTATCTGTATTTGAATTTTATGCCAATCGTCTATTGTGTTTAAACCTGAGCTTTGTCACACCACTGTACTGTTCTGTACTCCACTGTCACTGACAAAAATTTACCTCTGTTACCCATAACATCCAAAAAACAATCAACGGATGCCTTATCATCAACCAGTAAATAATTTTCTATTCACAAGAAGAAAGTTACAATTGCAATGAACAGGGAACTACAGTAGAAATAGTGTAACAACTGGATGCAGGTGAGACAGTAAACAAACTCATGAGTCATGATTTGATGGTCAATATGTAGCAGACATTGACATTTAGCAGACTAATACTGTATAAACAAAGAAACTGAGGTGGAAAAATGCAACACAGTTACTAGTTATTTCAGCCGCTACCACCACACTGCCTTAAGCTGCGGTCAGAGAGCTTGTATTATTAATTCTCCAGAAATTTTACCAAGTTTATAGAGCAATTTTATTGTGCCATCATGATTGACAACTCTTGATGATTTCGAGCAAGATTCCCAGATCAAAACAAGGCTGTCGGCTATTGCTATATTTAATGACAAGAAGCTTATTTATCAAGTACAGTACAGAATTTAAATATACCATAGTACATATATAACACAGGTTAATAACATTATTATGTATTAAATGCACTAACAACTTTTTTTTAACACATAATGAGTTTATAATTTGGGTACTAATGTAACGTGTCTATTTACAAAACACACAGGTACAACCGTTCAGTCCAGACACATGCAACCCTCCCTACAGCAGCTTTCATCGTCCAACAAGATGAGAAAAGCAGCTCCGTCTTTCATCTACTCACACGGCAGCATTTTGTTTTTGTTTTCTTGCCGTAAAAGCTGGAGCAAGAACCACCTGTGTGACCATATTTTGAAGAAATTGATCGTATTTTCTTGCTCCAAATTAATTTATCATAAAAGCAATCATGTGACAATGCCTTTACATATGTACACTTATTTTTTGCAAGTCCAACTTTACTCTTGTAGATACCAAACATTTTGTAAATAATGAAACAATAATGGATGTTTAGTACTGTACTACTGTACTGTATTATTACTATATTGTAGAAATTTAATTAATGTTCTGTACTGTTCACTTTGTTTCAAACCTCATCCAGTTTCTTATAAGTACCGTACTGTGCAGTTATAAAATTATTACAGTACAGTACAGTACTGCTTGTATGTCACATACTGTACAGGGTTTATTGTTGGCTTATAATCATTGTGTACATCAAACTTTTTCATTACAAAAGTTTTGTTGCATTTTATGATGTTTGGGTGAAGCTTTTTTTTTTTTTCAGGTGTCCATGGTAAAATGTGCTTTGATTTGACAAAAGAATTGATTTACAAAAGTTTTTCAAGAACAGACCTCTCTGTAAACTAGGGAACACCTGTACTGTACAGTACTGTGTGTGTTGGTGGCTCAGTAGTAGAGCATATACTGTACCCCTCACTAATGTGTCCTGGGTTCAATTTTTGGCTCAGAACAGTTGTAAGAAGGGTGTTAGCCAGTGTGGCCTTACCAAACTTGGCAAGTTTTTTCTAGGTGGTCCAGTTTACTCCTGTACTAACCCTGGACACAAAGGTCATAACAAAATAACAAAGAACAAACCAACTGTCTGAGCTGCAAATAAGCTGATGAGTGGTGAAATGATAAATAAATTCATTCACCTTAAGACTTCATTTCTTATGGTGCAATAATCAGTTGACACCACCATTTTTGTTTACTCAAGTAACCTCTATCTTTCAGTTGTGTGTGAAATATCTGTCCCTAAATTATCAAAATATTACACCTAAGACTGCATGAAATCATTTTGTCAACACTAATTACTGAAAGGGATAATGATATCTCTATTTGATCCTTTCATCCTGTAGAATGACAATTTATATTATACTGGACTCATTGCCAATTAACATATACTGCAGTTTCCCAAGAATCTAACGAGCCCAGGATAATGACAAAACAGTAAAGCAACAGGATCCTGAGAACACACAGATACCAATATCTCTCACTAATAAACTATTGACCATCCTAGGACATTCTGGCATAAGCTTCTTCCACACAGCTATGACACAGTACCTCATAGAAGACGTCAACAGACAGGGGAGATGAATATTAGTATGATAGGTGAGAACTTTGGTTGCTAGTCACCAGCAACAGAGCATCTACACTATACAGTAATCACAGCTCACGGACCATGGAAATCCCACCGTGTTATCACCTACTTCCTCTCCTCTAACACTCACTCAAGGCCAGTGATACCATATCAAACCTAGGACTCGCCCTTTTGCTTATTCTCTCTCACTCTTATTTTCATTATTTCATTCTCTTTTTTTTTCTCTAATTCTTTTTCCATTATTCAATTTCTTTCTCTCCCTCTAATTGTTTCTGTATTGCTCAATTTCTCTCTCTCTCTCTGTGCAGTATACTTATATACAGTACTACAGGTCTACAACAAACAAAACAGTAGAGTTAGCTAATTAGTAATAAATTTATAGTCGAACCTTATCCGATGTCAGTTTCTCAAACATGAATTAGACTATACTACACACTGTAACAAATACAACACCTATTTACCAAATGCAGAAAACTAATAATTACCTACCATGCCACCACTCGCTGGGACCCACATTGTTAACCTGTTTGTCACGTCGCTGCACAATAAGCATCTTTTGTACCCTTAACTGTATGTACTGTGGAATGACAATGTAAAGACTCTCTGGAAGGTAATGCTGAAAAGAAAGACAGCCTCAAGAATGCAGATAGCTAACCCCTGGACGGTTCTAGGACATTTTGTCACCGATTCTACATAAATTTACCAGACCTAACCAAAATAAAGATATTATCATCTAAACTTAATAATTACATCATTGTATTCTACAGATCAGTGACGAAATGTCCGCCCACCCTACTGAACAAACCAGTCTGTGCGGGAGGGGGGGTGTCAAAGGTGTTCACACAGTGTCATAAATATTTCCATTAGCATTACACACTTTAATTTTGTTTTATCTATATATATTTTTTTTTTAACTGATCTACTCAGCAAGAAACTCTAATGTATATAATAACACAAACTCTTAAACCCAGATACAGTATATATCCTACACAATATATACCATACCTCAGTTCTGGGCTTCTTCAAACACTCTGTATCTTTAGCATCAGCCAAGAGTTTACAAACAAACAGCATTAACTGATTCCTTCTCAACATTTACTTGTATAGTCACGGACACGTGAAACCGAGTCAAGGAAATGAATCGCTGAACTGACTTACCCTGGGTGCAGTTGTGCTTCAGTTTGGGAGGGAGTGAACTTTTGATCCTGACAGTACAATATATTATTAAATATCATTACACATACATAACATAAAATGTACTTGTGTGACCTTCCATTATGTAATGCTTCACAGTTTCATGAAATTGCATTGAACCTCATGAAACAATTAACTTGCAACAACTGTTATTGATATCAACTTTATTTCAATGATGCCATACCATTTTCTGACAAAAATACAAAGTGTTCTTCCTTCATTGGCATTTATAAACCAAAAATAAGGAACAAAAGACAATACTGTACGCTATAAATTCAAAGCAGTGTGTGTTATTGACAGTTCTAATGACAGATACTGTACATGAGCCAAGTTTTTCAGAGTATAATTTCATTACCACTACTGTACTGTACCCTATTTCTACACAGAAAATAAAAGTAGAAAAATAAAGCATAAGCATCTGACTTCTGAAAGTATTTTAACATAACCCATATATGACTTACAAGAAAGAATATTATATAAATTTTGGGGGTCAGAAAGCAAATTCTCTCACTTGATTACAGATTCTGAAGCAAGCAGTTTACTTCTATGGGTGCTGCTGAAATGCATCTTAGACTAAGCATACAATTGACACACATGGTGGTTCACCAGCTACAGTCATTATATAGTTAGCCAACTGACTCCTTAAATGCCATGCTAAGTTATGGCTGGTTTGTAAAGATGCCACAATAACAAATAGCTATACTGAAGGACAAGTGCTTTTCAACCTTCCACAATAATGACTCTTGTTATCTGTAACCACTGTACTGTACTTAGATGACAGTGGGTTCTCTAGCTGCAATGAAGTAACTGTACAATAACACAACTGGTGCTTCAGCTTCTAAAACAAAATATACAGAAAATATTTTGAAAGTCGAAATGACACATTGCTGTGATCTTTAGCTACAATGATAAAGTTGCATCACCTAGTCATCCTGATCAAATTTAACTCCAACCTGGGTCCTCATCTTCTCCATAACCTCAGCATTGGTAAGAGACTCCTTGTGGGTCATCACAGGGCTCTCCAGTAAACCTGTCACAACACACAGAAATCATTACTGTACTTTAGAATTTTTTTTTTTTACATTCACTTTTGATCCTTCTCTTTATTCGTCTTACAAAGAGTAGATAATTTGTTGTACAGTAGTCTATATCAACCAAAATTTTCCTGGATATCAATTTAGTACAATTCTTTTTATACTAACCTTCGTTTAGGCAGCGCCGAACCTCAACTGCTTCATACATAAGTCCCTGGCTGTTCTCAAAGTTGAAAATATGGCCTGTCTTGGGTAACAGTGACTCATACTTCCCGGAGGGGGATTCCAAACTTTCTGGAGCCCACATGGGATAATTAACCTGAAACAAGAGAATGGCAAAGACTGAGGTACACTTTGATTGTTGGTTGATCTAGCGTTGTACTGTACATGGTTCTATGGTTCACAGTGCTTCTTAATAATGTACAGTGCAGTATGTACAGGTATATGGTCATGTTACCAACACATTAACACTTCCTCAAGTTAAGACACCAACTCAGCCACATTTAATTTTTGTAGAATTTTAATTTCCTGCATAATTATAAGTGTAACATGGTTTCTCTTTACACCAACACACTGCCTTGGGCAAACACCACAGACAAAAAGGAGAGAACAGGGCCAAATATATAAATTTCAAAATAGTAAACTGATGAAATGGTGAGAGCAGTACAAGTATACAGAAAATAGAATACCATTTTGGCAAGATTTTTTAATGTGAGGGCATATAAGTTTTGGATATTTTTGTATTTTATAACTGGAGATTATCTTTGTACAGTACTGTTATGGTACTTAATTTGGGGCTCCCTGATGCTTCCACTTATGTTACTCAGGTAAAAGGAACTCAATTTACTTATGACATAAAAAGAGGTCAATCAAAATAGCACAAAAAACTAGATAATTATGACAGCATAAAAATTTTACAATGCTTGGTAAAGACTGACCCTTTCCCATTTGATTATTGAGGTATAGCAAGACAAAAATTTTCTCAACTATAAATGTAAATAAGTGCTATTAGGTCTGTGTAATTCCTTCTCTCATAAACTGGGTATTCTTCCTATCTTATTTACATTCATAACCAATACTGTCCCAATAACAATAACATTGGATAGACCAACCGTCCAAACGGCTAGTAAGATCTGTAACTTTTCTTATTGGTTACAACAAAGATGTTGATACTTACTAACCTTGATTGTACCCTTGGTGCCAATAACAAATCCCTCTGAGGGCAAATCTCCTCTAATGGTGCTACTCAGAGAAGCTACTCTCCTCCCAGAGTACACCAGAGAGGTACTTATCGTCTCATCCACGCCCTGATAAAAGAAATTATAGTTATATTTACTGAAAATGTAATTACAGGTATTTACAACAATTATTATCATCATTATAACACAAATTTGTCAAACATGAAAAGTTTAAAATCATATTCAGAAACAATCATGTACTGTATCATGTCTGCACTGCAAACTTAAAAGGCCATTGTTGTGAAACTTATTACAAATATATTTAAATCCCCTCAACCTACCTAACCAAAGCAGACAACTAAATTTTGGTGCATGAGAAGAGGTAAAAACAAAAATAAGTACAGAACTCTCTTAACTTAAAACACATTCCATGATTTGTTTCTTGTGACTAATTTCAATAACCTTATAATCACTACAGTACCTTCATATCAAAAATTATCATTATCATTCGCCTTCCCAACAGTCTTCAAACAAGTGAATATAAAATTCAAGGAAAATAAATCTAATACCAATTTTCAAAATACTGGTAGCCAAATTCAACTTCACCATCATCCAGTCACTTTCATTCCATAAAACTTGCACTGCCAGTTAATGGTAATATGTATACTATACATGAGCTTTTACTACTGTACATGTATATTGAATTTTGGAAAATGTAAATAAAATAAATAAATAAAAACCAATACTGTACTTACATTGTCATTCAAATGTCCACAAGCAAGTACTTTTTGTGGCTTGTCTCCACCCATAACCAGAGTGGTAAACTGCACTGTGTATAGCCCAAGGTCCAGTGTGGCCCCTCCACCAGTCTCCCTCCTCCTATCAGAGTTACACAAGTCTCTGGTCACTTACATCCCTACAAGTTGAACTACTGTATGCATATTCATCAAGGAATTCAGTTAATCATAACGGTCAGGACTGTTGAGTTTCTTTAAGGGTAAACACTTGGCAAATTAATGGTGAAGGGGTCATGCATGAATCAATAGGTATAAGGGTTATGAGTTTAATACATAATGATCATAGATAAAATGCTAAACCTATCTTAACTCAACCTACGACTTAGCACCACTTATTTCATCATATGCTTAAGACTATCAAGAGACCCTACAATATACAGTATTCAGCATAATAGAGCGGTCCCCCTTGATGCTGCGCTCTTGGCCTCAACTCCCTCCCACTAATCAACACAAATAATGTATGTACTGTACCTGAAGTCTTTATACCCAACAAGGTTTTCATATGCATTTATCTGTTGTATAAACAATATACAACAGTGTTTGTTTTGTATTTTGACACGTGATCATGCGTGAGAGGCCTGAGAACATACACAAGAGAGCTGGAACAATCAGAATAGGTTTGTAAGTTTTATTAGACTGATTTATCATACTTTTAGTTCTGCTTATACTGTACTGTATTATAATAAAATTATTGATGGCATAGAAAAATGTAATAACCTCAAAAACAATTTTTACCAAAAATTGTCATATAAACATTCATTTTACATACAATTTATACTGTATATTGTACGACATTTTTAATTAATTCCATTAAATTTTATAAAAAAAAAATGTGTTTGTATCTTTATCAATAAAGTATAAAAACATTAGAATGACAAGTGACTCAGTTAATGAGCAGACCATGAGTGGTGTGGCGGCTGCTGCCAACCGATCCTTGCTTTACCCTCTCCACCACTGATTGGTCTGTTAGCCATTTGGGCAGTCAGTCATGTCTTTGTTACACACTGTTAGCAAGTATTGGTTGCCAGAGAAATGATTGGCTACCAGTGTGCTAAAACACAGCACAAGAATTTTAAATGTGAAAGAAAGTATATCTGTTTAACCATGGCTGGAGACAGTAATTCTATACCGTACTGTACAATACATCTATACAAGTAAGACCAACATACAGTACAACATGATTATCAAGAGACCTCAACCAAACTTACACCATCCTTGTTACGTCTTCAATAGACTTTCCAAAGGAGCAGATGACCTGCACTACATCTCCAATCTCTCCAGACTGGATCCTTCGGGTCAATTCCTGGTAAACGGGGAAAAACCTCGACCACACTGCCTGTAATGAAAGAAGCCCTTTAGTGTTTATAAGCTACCTATTAAAATAACTAACTGTACACTAATAACTTTTTACTTCTAAATCTCCAAAAATTTTCTTAGAATAAATTCTTTTTCATACTAAACTGAACTGCATCAGCATCCTTTTCAGCCTGTGTCTGATATTCATAATTTCTAATGTTTATTCTATAAAACATTTATCAGACACAAAAACTTATACAATGCACTCTCATTTTTACACAATGTTGCTTTTTCATGCCAGACAAGACTTCCTCATTTCTACCTTGCATGCATAGCTGAGTGGCATGCATACAACTTGGTTTCTCTTAACGCTGCTAAAAATACCTGTATATACTGTACTGTACAAGCTCAATATCATACACGTCATCTCTTTTAACAATACTGCACCATCTTCCTATCGTCACACAGCATGGAGATTTTAAGTATCACACTTACTTCAAGTCTTACCTTGACAAATTTCATCAGAAATATATCTAAAGCTGCCTCAATAAAATTTTACTCAAGTTCAGAGCCAGGCCCTCCCTACTTATACTGTACTTGCACACTACAGTGGGTCCAAATTTCAAAAGTTTCTAGAGTTTTATAAGAGCCCTGGATCCACAATACAAAGACCTTTACATAGCAGTGTTAACACTGTCCACAATACATGTACTACAGTTATAATACAATATTGGCAATCTTAATTAGTTTGTCAACAAATTCATTTTCACATCCATCTATCAAAAGTCTGATGGTAGCTCAGCTTTTAGACCTTCATTAGGTAATCTTTTATATGTACAATACAGTATTTCAATTAGGTTTTTCAGACTCATCACTGTAAATTATTATCCCTAAACAAGGCCCAATGGTTTCACATATACTGTACAGTATAAGCACTGTAGGGCTTGCCACTCTCTACAACAAACATCACTTACAGAGTACAGTAAGTGATGAAGTTAATAAAAATATTGAAATAACTTACTTCCATAAGGAAGACCTTCTTCTCCTTGGCAAGCTGAATGAGCTGTTTCACCTCCTTCACATTCATACACAGGGGCTTCTCACACAGCACATGTTTCCCAGCCTGGATCATGAGGGAAGCAACAGGAAGATGCTGTGTCTGGATTGTGCCTATATATACCACCTCTGCCAAGGATATTTTAATCACTGCAGAGCTTACACATGACTCCCAGTTTGTAGTTAGAAAAATAAAAAAATAAGACATTGAAAAAACATCACCAGTCCTGTCACAAGTATTATTACTTCCTTATCTACAGAATTTGTGTGTATAAAATGATGACATATTTGTTAACTAAACAATTGAAATGGCATACGTGAATGTTGCTGATGTATGTACAGTAGATTAAATTTCAAGACAAAAAATTTAAGCAAATAAAAATATGGGTAAAGGTGGAGCATACAGTTAGCTCCCGAACGCATTTAGATATTTTGTTCATATTTTCCAAAATTGTTCTTCGGATGAAAATGAATAATAAAATCCAAAAGACAACATTGTAGTTTTTTTCTTCTTTTTAGCTCATCCTTTAACCATAAATTACTTGTTAGTGGGCAGTGTATGAAGGAAGAGGGAAATAACGGGGTAAAAACACTGATCATATGGCAGTAATTTCACTCGAAGAAATAAATTATTTACCGTAATTATGGTGCCGTTGGATCTTCCATGGCAACCACGTTTTGTTTCACATCTGCTAAACGTGAGCTTCCACAGTCTTTGTTTACATGCCAGGAAACTAACAACGATCTCATCTGGCGGGTTTATTATGATTTATATTGGACCGAATTCGTTCATTTTTTTCTTGAGATGTTGTTTGGATGATAGTAAGAATATCATAAAAACAATGCACAGGTTAGGATGTTAAGTGAGATTAGGTAGGTTCGGTAAAGTTCTAATATGTTCTGTACTTTGTTAATACGATTTTCTTAACTTAGAATCATCCAAACAACATCTAAAAATTTTACACAATTCCATAAAGTCCTTCTGGTGCTTACCGTCTCCTCCACCATTACCAAAACATGAACAACTGCAATTCCTAAAAGTAAATTGCAACTTTCTAGTGAGGAAAAATTTTTCTTCGACACTGAAATACCCAGTACTGTATATACCTAGTCAAAAATATATGGTTAATGTTCTTCCATTGGCTGTCCACAGGTCTCCAATTTTCAATATTACAGACACCAAGACTAAAAAATACCAAACATACGACTTCATATCATTTCTTGTGCAAATCAATATTAACGGAGTATCTCACAAATTTCTATATACAGTACGTAAATTTCTGTATCTGCCATGTTGCCAGTCACTTCCCTCCTCCCTTCCTCCTCCTCCTCTTTGCGACATGACAACTAATGACCTTCAAGTATCGTATCATGTGACTTGGATGGCCAATCATTTTGAAGCAGCCTTCCACCGCACACTTTCGAATTTTGAAGGCTCGTGATGGCGTGTGATAAGTGTTCTATCCCTTATCTAGACGTTATTCAGTGAGTTTATGAGAACGACAGTAACGCAATCCAAACATTACAAGATCACGGTGTCCTACCAACATTAAAACTATGTCCTACATGTGGAATTTTTTTTAAGAAAAGACAGAAGTTCTTTTGTCTGTAACCACATGCATACCAGATCACCCAGCTGTATCCTCCACCGAAGTAGCAAGTAAGCTCCAAAAAATGGCTAGGTTAGGGTATTTTTTACTTTCGGACATAGTGCCCCCGAAAGTTATAAACTACAAAAACATTTAGATCTTGCTATTTTGCGTATTCTGAACCCCATATATACACAGCGGAAATGAATAATAGCGACACAATTGATTATAATTGATTTTAAGTAGTTTTCAGTCTTCGTCTGTGAGGTGATGTTATCGGCGCATCACGCATGTGCAAAGTTGACTGACGTCATCCAGTCGTGACCAATAAGGTATAGATACCATCACCCGAATTTTTACGACCAATCACATTTGAATTTTCTCAAAGGAAGCAGCCTGGGTAGTGGGTACGATTTAAATTTCATTGACCAGTTTCACAATGGCCGTGGTGGAGGTTGATAGTCGTTTGTGCTCCTACGATTATTTTAAGTTTATTGCAGAGTTTTACGAGAAAGACGATTATTCTATCCAATTCTTACGTATCCTGGTCCTTCCACTTCTAACTAAGGTATTATACTTTCGGACACATGGTGCACCCCAAAGTTTTTAACTACGGAGACATTTAGGTTAGTTTAAGCTAGGCCTACCGCCCGCGACTAGAGGTTAGGTTAGATGATTCATTTTAGTTTTCTCCCCCACCCAAAAACTACGATTTCACAGGCTCATACCCATTATTGTGGGGGGAGGGGGGGAGAAACCATTTGTGCCAAAAAGAATGTCAGATTTGCTTAAAACACACCAAAATATACTGTAAAAACATATTGGTCAACCTCTAGGGACTCATGTTTTAAAGTAAAATTTACCTAGGTTAGGTTAGTTTTTTTTTTGGTGTTTCACTCAAACTTGACCGTCATTTTGGTGCAAATTAGCGGTTTCGGTTACAAACGAAAATATTCATTTAAAAAAAAAGAAAACAAAAAAAAACGGTAATTTGCACAAGAAATGAAGGTCAGACCTGAGTAAAACACATCATAATACAGTCACACACACACACACACACACCAAAAAAATAACATTGTTGTATTAAAACCCTACTTATAACAAATTTAAAGATTCATGGGCAAAAGTGTAGAAGAGGGTGACCACCAGAAGGAATTGTCCCAATTGGTTGAAATTTTTTCTACACACTAATATCATGATATTAAATACAAAAATGGAAACGACAATGCATAGAACCTAATTATTATCCTAATAGAACCTGACCTAACATACCCAACCTATGGGTTTGTTAGGTCAGGTTTTATTAGGCTCTACAGTATGCATTTTTTTTTATAATGCTAATAACATGATATTAAACAAACCAGAATATATAGAACCTGACAGTCTTTTTATTTACTCTCTCCTACTTCACAATTCTCCTCCCGGCGCCATTTTTGTTTATCTCGCTGAATCCCTTTTCAAGAGATGTTTCCTAATTGCAGGTGAACGCTTCCACGTATTCCTCCTTGCTATTGCTGATGTATATCAACCTCAATATTAAGGTAAGCTGTTTAACACATAAATTAACACGCTAATGCATAGAACCTAATGGAACCTGACCTAACAAACTCATAGGTCAGGTTCTATTAGGATAATAATTAGGTTCTATGCATTGTCTTTCCATTTTTGTATTTAATATCATGATATTAGTTTGTAGAAAAATTTTCAACCAATTCGGACAATTCCTTCTGGCGGTCACTCTTCTACACCTTAACCTATTATGTATTCAAATCATACAGACAATACAGAGTACTGTACTAGGTATTAAATATTCATATACTAAAATCCTACCCTACTGTACAGCTACAGCAACTTCTCTTAACTTACCAACATTAGGATCTCGTGCAAGTTCATCATATGAACCATAAGCTTTCTCTACTCCATACTTAGAAGCAAATTTTTTGGCACTCTCAAGTGAGCGAGCAGCCACGGCCACAACGCGATGTTCTCCTTCAGGTAAAGCCTTCAGTGCCCCCACGAAGTCATTAGAGATCAGACCTGCACTCACTATACCCCAACGTGTTGCCATTTTGGTGAATCAAATTTGTTCTGCAAAAAATAATACATTGAAAATGATGCTGGTCACTAGTGTTGGTTGCTACTTACATTTTGTGTAAATATAAATAATAAACTACAATAGTACAAGGATCATCAAAACTTTGTAACAACACCAAAAGCCAACTGGTGCATGTAGGTACTGTCTATTCATAACTGCATACAGTACAGTAATTACAATCACATACAAACAAACACACATAAAATCTATTTAACTCAGCAGTGCCTGGTAACAAGCGTCAAGTGACACTGGCAAGTACAAATACGAAACTTTCCGGGATCTCTTATTAAAATTTATTACTTAATGCCAGGATGACATACCATACCATTTATTCCTTTAAAATCAAATTTATATAATGTCCCTTTACTTTCACGAAAGTTAATGTGCATTTCAGTTACCCACGACGGTGGAGTAGAGACGTAGGTGTGTGTGAAGGCAACAGGACGCACTGACTGACGGTGGTTTGATTCCCTCCGAGACACGATAACTTACCATTTCTTAATCTATTAAATAATACCCCTTATCTCATTTTTTTCTAACAGTACTAAAGTAAACATTCTCCCGTCTAAAGATTCACCATAGACTATGGTGAATCTTGAGAAACGTAATATTTTGTTGCTGATGGCGTGTATTTACTAATCTAGTATTTGTGCTAGAAAACTCTTCGGTGTTGAGAAAGAGCAATGCATTGTAAAGAGCTACAATATTCCTTGGTATTCCGTCTTGAGCATAATTTAAATTTTAGCTTTACTTATTCATCTACTTACTGGCGGCATAATTCATCATGACTCGCCGGCTTCTATGATAGTGACAGATATGATTGATATCGCCGACTATACCCAGACAGCCTAGATACCGACCGCTCCTTTTCAGGGGCGGATCCGGGGTGGAGAGGGGTCCTGGGGGAGATTCTGACCCCCCCCCCCCCCCCCCCCACCCTTTCATCAGAAAATTCAAATACTTTTTCATTAATGCAATAATATACTCTGGCGTTTCTGTATAGTAAAAAGTAATTATTATTGACCTCACACTATCTCCTAATATTTAGTGCACATGGCCTCAAAATGTGAGTGGTGGGTGGTGTAGGATGGGACAGTGGTGGGTGGAGTAGGGTGGGACAGTGGTGGGTGGTACAGGCTGGGACATTGGTGGGTGGAGTAGGATGGGACATTGGTGGGTGGTGTAGGATGGGATAGTGGTGGGAGGAGTAGGATGGGACAGTAATGGGTGGTGTAGGATGGGACAGTGATGGGTGGTGTAGGATGGGACAGTGGTGGGTGGTGTAGGATGGGACAGTGGTGGGTGGTGTAGGATGGGACAGTGGTGGGTGGAGTAGGATGGGACATTGGTGGGTGGTGTAGGATGGGACAGTGGTGGGTGGTGTAGGATGGGACAGTGGTGGGTGGTGTAGGATGGGACAGTGGTGGGTGGTGTAGGAAGGGACAGTGGTGGGTGGCGTAGGATGGGACAGTGGTGGGTGGTGTAGGAAGGGACAGTGGTGGGTGGTGTAGGAAGGGACAGTGGTGGGTGGTGTAGGAAGGGACAGTGGTGGGTGGTGTAGGATGGGACAGTCGTGAGCTTACATGTGTTTACAATTTATTCAAACCTTTAACTCAAAGCTGTGCAGATACAGGAATATACAAGTTACTCAAATACCAGATTATCTCACTTTCGTTTTCTGTTGTTACATATCCAGTAAACCAGAGGTCGCCACACCTCATGTTCCCCTTGTGTCCCCACGCAGCCATTTCTTGGAGCCGTGCAATAAACTGAAAATATGTTGATGTACACAGTCTAACAATTACTATTATCATAAATTGTAAAGATTAAAACTTAAAACTGCAATCAAATATAAGTGCTGTCCAGACATTTGATAATTAAATAATTAAAAACCAAGCTTAGTGCAATATTATGTGATATGTACTCACCCTGCAACTAATGCAGTACAATATTTACAAATGAAGTAAATACATTCATAAGGAACAGAAATATACTTGAAGATGTGTGGTACAGGAGACAGGTAACTTCTGCATCATGTTACTAACACTTTCATTTTGTTTAACTGCATGCAGATGAAGCCTTGCTACCCTCCCCCGGCACAGCTAGTGTGTTGTGGTCTCAATAGTGAACAAGCAATGCTCTGGACCTTGTAACTTCAGCAAATTCCACATTTCCAGTGTAGAAATTGTTTTACATCACTGATATATAATTACTACTTTACAGTACATGGTTCACATTTAAAAATAATGTTTGGTACAGAGAGTATGATTAAAAATTCAATACTGGACAAGGATATTGTGCAGCAATGTTGTACAGTGTTTTTTGCTTACCAGCAGCTCGATGGCTGAGTGGATTGTTACCAATAGTTAAAGTATTTTTTTTTTTAAGAGTTCTGCCCCACACAAAGGTGGGTTATAGTTTACTGGGCAACTCCTCATCCCGAGCAAGATGAAACATCAACATTTTCTGGCCATTTTTCATACTTGCATGGGTCAGTTAAAATTACAGTACCTGTTGGCAGCTGTTGGCTAAAACCAGAATGGGACAAATCATCCCCCCCACCCACCAACCCAGGGCACCAGCCCAGAAAATGTAGCCGAGACCAGGGGAGGAGCACAGCTCTGGCAACCAATATGTTGTAGCAAAGCTTTATGGCTGGATGCTCTTCCTAATGCTAACCCATGGGATGGGACTGTTCTTATGTTTAGATGTTTCATTGATTTAACCCTTTGACTGCAGGAGGTTACGCTAACTGAATAAAATGGTCTGGTGGTAGCCAGAATAAAATGGTAAGTGCGAAAATGGCAGCAAAAGGGTCAATTCCATTCACATGATTAAGGATTCAAAACAAATAACACTGCACTATACTTTAATCACACCATGTTATATAAATGTATAACACGATATACCTATATTATACAAGCTTATGCAAAGCCGACACAGTAAAAATGCTTTGGATCAAAAATATATATTATATATACTCTTTAAATATAATCTCCATAATAATTAAGCACAGTTGCAGATAACAAAGAAATACTTGAGCTGCACAAGGGGTCCACACAACAAACATTAAACTTGTACCAACATGCTCCAGTACCTCCATAAATAAAGGCTCATACTCAATAATATCAATGATAAATCCCAAAAGAAACGATATACAGTACAGTATACTGTACCAGGGTTGATGAGTATTATAAAAAATAAAAACAAAATAATTTTACTAACATGGTTTTTATGGTGTGCTTTACCAGAACCAAGTAATGAAAAGCCTCTACAAACAACATGATTATTGAACACTATTCTATGAATACACTATACTGTATATAGTGTACCTGTACAGTATATACTTTGTATACAGTATATATATTTATTACATGTGTATGTGTGTGTAATGAAAATATAGACATTTTCATAACTCTTTTTTTTAAGTGAACATCTCTCATATTCTGGGTACTTTTTGCAATATAACCAAGAATAGAGAGCATTGAAAATATTTGAAATTTTGTTGAATACTGTTCAAAGTTCTTCCAGTGTGTGTGTGTGTGTGTGTGTGTGTGTGTGTGTGTCAGGAAGGAGGTTCCAGTGAGAGTAGGACTAAGTCTGGGGTGTAAAATGTTGGTCAATACCTTGACAGATGGGGCAGTACAGTAACAGAGATATAATATGAACAAGAGTGACACAGATGGATCTAAATATGTTTCATTAGATCTGGTCTGAAGTTACTTGATGATGCGGAACTCAACATTGTTCACCTTAACTACAAGTTGTGGAGTATTATTAATCCAAGTTACAATCTCTCACAATCTGTTCTATCTGCCTAGCATTACCAACGAGTTATATTTGTGAAAAGTGTCGTAAGTAAGGGATCCACTGTCCAGTATGTGATTTGTGGCATCAGTGTAATCACCCCTCTCTGTGTCATAAAGTACAGTTCCTAATTATGGCTAGTTTCTTCAATTCAGTTCAGCAATATAAGCTTCACCACGTCCAAATATACATCTTAAATTATAATTATTTACACTAGAGATTTACAGCTGAAAGCAATTTACAATACAATGACTTATTTTTCCAAATCTTTATAAAATCAATCACTATCCTATCCCATATACTACCAACAGCATGAAGTACCTATAAACTAAAGATAACATCCTCCCACAAGAGAGAAGAATTGTTCAAATCCATGTAAAAGTGGTTTGGTGTACATAAGTACAGTATTCCTGAGCTGAAGTGGTAAATCACCTGACTACTAAGCTGAAAAATTAAAACAAAAACCTTTCTTACTACAGAAGACCAGGACACTGCCAACCATGATCCTAGGAAGAGATATAAGCTTGGGAGAACTGGTAGGAGGTTATCCTAACTGATTCAAAGCAAGAGACCTTGAAGACTTAAAATAAGACACTCTTACAGCCTCTTATGTTAAGTTCCACATGATTTGTGAGTACCTCCATACTGTCAAAGAATAGTATGTACTATGTACATACTTGTTAATTATATGCTTAGCAAATCTTATAACAGAAGAGCTTGAGCAAAAATGTCATCACAATGTGGAGAACATTAGTTAACAGATTCTCTGAGAATAGGTGAAATAACTGAGAGGTTTAGTGAGACAAGTATAGTACACTGTCTTCCTGATAGGATATCTTATCAAGCCTTGTCCCGATAAAGCACCATGAGGCACTTCATGATTGAAAACTCATACAGTACACAGGAAAATTTTATAATTGAGTTAATGACTGATATATAGCAACATAAGAGTACTGTACACACTACAGGATTTCGTTGAGACTTATGAGTGCACATGATAAATGATATCTTAAGTACCGTTAATTCTCCTCAATACTTTAGGAATATAAGATTAGACAAATGTACAGTACTGTATATGTGTTAAAAAACATAAACCATGAGAAAAGTAAAGGATAGCTTGTTACAGTAAAAGGGAAATGATATGAATATAAAGCAGTGCTATAAACAAAACATAACTATAACATTTGTTTTATCAAGGGGGGACATCTTTACGACAGTACTAACACCTCTCAAAATAAATACACACGGTAATGTAAACCTCAGAGTGCAGGCATGCGAGTACACTACTATAAAAGTGATGTATACTGCTAAGTGACAGAAGAACAACCTGCAAAAAATCTTGGGGCCTTGTTGTGGAAACATCGCAACAGAACACATCTATTACAGCAACAGAATGAAGGAATGAATGACTAAAAATGAGTCAGTGTTGCTCCTGATTCCAACAACCAGCTGTGAAGCATGAAACATCTTTGCCAAAATTATAAAAGATAATGAAAAGCAATCATGCCTATAAGAGTATATACTGTATGTAAATGAGTATAACTATAGATCAATTTGAAATAAGGAATTTGAACCTACTAACATACTTTGCTATCTGTCCCTTTTATCAATGAAGTGCTGGTTATTCATACATACATAAAGGTGGTACACTATAGCACCAATCAACACCACTGGTATATGCCTCAGCTAATTGGTTTAAACTATTCAACACAGTACTGTAATAGGCTAAGAAAAAAATCAACTACAATAACAACATCCAAAAGGGCCGAGACAGTGTTTAAATGTCTCGAGGATCCTTCACAATAACCCATAGACCATACTAATAATAAAATTTTGTTTTGTTTTCGTTACCTCCTTAATATGACAGTACTGTACCGTTTCACTTGCAGAATAATTATATATAAAAATTTACCTATGGATACGATGAATAGGCTACTGCATTGCTCTGCCAGCATATAAATATATATACATCTTGTGGCATAACAAATTTTGTAGAGAAATATAAACTGCAGTAGTACACATCAGTTCACCTGTAGAGTCCACAAACAAACTATGGCATATAAAAGATAAATAAAATGCAAGCCCTGGGTGAGCCCATAGATACTGTAAGATGGGAACAAGTTACATCAACACTAAGCAAGAAGCCAGTCCTGAAAAAGTAAACAGGAGATACATACTGAGGCAATTATGTACAATTATTACAAATAGTATATAAATGCAGGTACTTCCACAGCATACAAAACACAACCTATCTTAATTTCTTTATCATACAACTATTTTATCTTGGCACTGAACTTATAAAAAAATGGTAAGATGGTATGATAGACTCATCAATGCATGCTTACTGTCATCAAGCTTGGATTCATAAAAACGACAGATAACTGATTACTATTTGATGGGATGTACACTGAAGCATTCATTGTTCTGTAAGGACCAAGCAAAAGCAGTTGATTGTTTAGTTTGTTTCAAGTGTAGACACAAGCTAAAAAGTGTAGATAAGGTCAAATCTCCAACTTATCATCACCACAGACTAGGTGAAGCAGCAGATTACATGAGGAAAAAGAAACAGCATTCAATGGACCACGACTTTAGTGCTGAAGGATCTGGATGAAAGCAATAACTTGAAAGCAATAACTTGGTGTTTGTAAGAAACAAATTCATAGAAGAGCTGCATATTTTGCCATAGACAAATACTTGCCTTCCCCCAGTACCAGCAAGTAGTATTATATAAAATAATCTATAAATGGCAAATAAAAATATTAAGTTTTCCATGTATCAGAATCAGAAATTATATATTCTAATCCTTGCAATCACAACAGTACAGGGTTCTGAAAATATAAATTTATCCCTGGGAAGTGGTGATGGTGTGTCTTTATGATAAACTCTGGGAGGTCTCGCATGCCTAGGGCAGCTGGGAACACCCCATACTGTACTGGGTGCCAAGGAAATAGTACATACACACCACATATAAGAGATGAGGCACCCAGGCCTTTTAAAAACACACATATACTAGTATATTATAGGTATCCGCTACACACAAAAGTGGGCCCTCAAACACTTTGCTGGTATTGTCGGTAGTAATGTTGGTTTTCTATGCTGCTAAGAGCAGTATCGGCAGACACCACTGTTTTTAAAATAATTTATTAAATTAACAAGCTGTAATACTGTCACATGTCGGCCCACACCGCTGGCTATGATTGGCTAATTAGGTGTTACCCGAGAACGACCAATGTCAATGAGGGTGGTTCACAGCCTGTATGCTTATATAAGTTTTCTAATGTTTTGATTTACGATGTTTTTTTATATTACTGTTATTTAGTTTTGGTTGTTAACACATTATGTAAGAGATATATTCTGTTTTATAGGGTATAAGGTGTAAGACTTTTAATTACCGTAGTTGACAACGGAGCCATAATTGTGTGGTGGTGGTGGTGATGGTCAGCATGAGCCACCAACTGAACCAGACAGCACGGAGAATCAGGAACTCCAGGCCTGATATACACACGCGGACGTGGGGTACAAGATAGCCGTTGAGTTGTGCGTGAAGTAATTGGAGATATTTGGACATGAAAACTTGATCTGTGAATGTAAATACTGTCGTGTAATATACGCCATTTTTACACGACGAGTTTCCATAAGCCCTTCCTCTCGGTCTGAAAGTCCCGTGACAACTGACACATACTTTACGGAAAATTTCATCTATAAACTTATATCTTTTTTTTTTGAGCACTGAAATGTTTATCTTTACCATCTGTCCATTTTTTAAATGTAGTTTACCAATAATTTCAATGGCTTGTTTTTATTACTACAGTATAATGGGAGAATTGATGTACAAGTACATTTATATTTGGAATGTCAAATAAATATCTTTCATAACTTCAAGTGCAAATAAACTTTTGAAAACACCAATTCATTTCTGGTACAGTACAAGTTGTTCAAGCAATAGAGTACCCCCACCAACCCCTGTTTAACAGTGATTGTATTAACACTTAAGAAAAAATGAAATGTCTCACGTTTAAGCTATACATACACTATACATTAAAGCAGCAAATTATTACCTTGTCACATATATAAAAACTATGTACATATAAGCATGAAGGTACAGTATAGGAATACTGAATTGGATATCTGTGATTAAGTTCACTTAGTGGGAAAATATATAAATATATTAACTTTAGTTACATTTTTACCAAAGTTTTTGTACCATTGGCACCTGAAAAGTGAGATTCCAAGTTGAGAATATACACTAAGGAAAACATTAACAACTATAGTACATAAGATCACTAGCCTCGTGGCACCTCCTTTATTCCTAAAGCAGCTGAGTTGCAGTTTCTCCTAAAATTGGTGTGTGCAGGTAGGAGGCGGCCCGCAATGTCATGTCTGAGGCGCAATGCATATCTTGTTATCTGTTCTGACTTGGTACCTCTTCTAGCTTCTTCCACACAACCTAACAAAAATATAAACAAATATTAACCAATGCATTACTAATCAAAGTAATAGTTATTGTAATTCAAATTCTGGGGACGTGAAGCCTTTCCACCCAGTTATTAAACACCTTACTGTATAAGATTCCAATATCTAAAATCCTCTTCTACTATTATAGATCAAAGGGTACATACAAGTAACCCATAAAGAAGTTTGGACAAATATAAGAATAGAGGTACAGCCTATAACTCTGGAACCCTTTTAAAATTAGGATTTAATGAGTAACTCACTCTTATATCCACTTTCTTGACCAATTCTTGGATCCCTTAATTCTCCATGAAACTTTTTGTCTCAATTAGAGGGTGACAAGGTATCGGATCAGTACTGTCTATAGGGACCTTCTCTATCACAGGTTTATTCATATACAGTATTTTTATAACTATGAGCAAAATGTTATCACTGGTCTTCCTTTATATACTTTCTCCCTATAAATATGCTCTTGCAAGAATTTTTTATCAAGAGAAGTTATGTGAAAAAATCTTATCCACAGCAAACATACATTACACATCTGTCGGAGGAGTGCCTTTTCTCCATCAGCTAGAGCTGCATCTTGTGGAGTCAAATGACCAGTAGATCCTTGTTGAATCTGTGGAGGAGGTCCTTGTGAAGGTGGAGGTCCTGAAGGAGGATGGGAAGCCCCTTCAAGTTGTTCCTGCACCTCCAATACTCTCATCGCTGCTGCCACGGATGTAGGGCGGGACACCAGAGGAGGTGGTGGACCATCAAGAAGGTCATCATCACTTTCAGCAGATCCTATAAGAGGTGAGGGAGTAGAGTGAACAGGGTTCTTTAGCTGAGTGGTCTGCCATCAATCCTCAAACATTTGTCACATCTAAGACTACAGTCAAGGACATTAGTAACAGTCTCCGCTAAACTCCCAAAAACTACAATACAGAATAAAACTAAAAAAATTATAATGAGTGAATATGCGCTATACACAGTTGAATTTTCGGTGAATAATTTTACTACAGAAAACTTTGCTGCAAAATCTTACTCTCATCAAATTCTCTATTTATTCTTGTACAAACTTTATCCTTTATGACTTTCTCTCCACTTCCTCTTAATGATTTGTCATGGTCACTGTCACGTACAGCACCTATATTTTTATTTCATAACCCATTTCAACCACTTGATTTTACTTACCATCAAATTATAAACATAATACAGTACTGTAGTTCTTGCAATAATACAAGTGACTTAGTTTTCAGAGTAGAGATGAATGTAAATTATACTTTTGGGAGGAAATGCAATTCTTCACACGCATATACGGCAGCTATTGTGAAGAAGTCTAATAAAACTTGATTAATTACCGATTCACCTAACACGACTTACCGGGTCCTAATGGAGTTCTACTTGTAAGACCTAACCCAACAGCCCTCAGATGGTGTGAGAGGGAGTAGGGAGGCGGCTGCAGTGGTCGAGAGCCCAAAGACTTTTCTTTTGAGAGGTTCTGTGAACCAATGTGTAAGTCTACAGGCTCCATGCCTTCCCCTTCAGGATGTACACGGTCCATCTTGTTCAGTTCTTCTCCCAGCAGCTGCTTCTCTGTCTCCAACATCATTACCCGAGCTTCTAATGATCTTATATACGTTAGAACTTGTTCTGTAAAACAACACACATTGTAAGTACAGTATTGTACAGTAAATTATCAATGTTTTAATTAGGATATACATACTGTAAACAGACGAGTCAAAATAATGTATGAACACTTTAATATGTTGCACTCTATCTCACAAATTTTATTGAGTAAATATTGAGGTCACCAGTTAATGCACAACATATTGGAAAATATATTTCAGCTGTAAAAAAAAAAAATAAAAAAAAATAAAATAGAATTGGTCATACGTACTGTCTATGAAATATGGCTATTTAAAGTGTGATACATATCTTGACACTATATATATATATATATCAAGAAAATAATGATAGCATTTGTACCATTCATTGGAGACCTCTGACGGTTAAGTGTATCCTCTAGCAGTCTCTCTCTCGAGGATGACCGAGCAAGAGGAATGTCAGTAGGTAGAGGAGCAGGAGGCTGAGGAGGAACTTGGGATGGAGGATGTGGAGGTCCTGAGGGTTCATCTGCGTTAGTCGATGAGGAAGAACCATCACCATCATCCCGGGTAATGAGGGGATGTCCGCAGTGACTACACGCGGCGTTGTTCCGTTCCTCATCCAAATACAAACACAGCTCCTGCACCCAACCAAAATATTAATGAAAATTTAAAATGACATTAATAGAATATTTATACGTACTAAGAAATATATTACAGAAGGATCATGTGTGAAGAATGATCAGGAATAGTTTAAAGACTGAGAAGTAGAAGGTATGTAAAAGTAAGGTGTTTGTATGGATGAATTACTAATAACATGTAGTTACTGTGGTGTTGTGTTACTACAGGGCTCAAACTCTGATCCATTTGTCCCTAATCCAAGGAATACATCAGGATACAGTATAGTACAGATACAGTTCACGTATTTAAAATAAAAATTAAACCAAACTCTCATCATAAGTACTGTATTAGGGTAAAAAAATCTTTAGCAATATCAACATAAGGAAATACTCTACAGCACTGTAGTTACATGCTTTGAATACTAAACTTATCCATGCCATTTCTCAATACTCTCCTATTAAAAACTTTGACAAATATTTTGCACATCACAGAAATTTTCACATATTCTTCACCTTTAATTCTAAGTTATCCTTAATGAGTTCTTGCTGTTTAGCATCTAGTTCCCGTAGTTTATTCTGGTAGGCAGTGACCTCTTGCCGCATGACGGATGCAGTATAGCGACCAAAGCGTTGCCATTCCCGCGCTAATTTTCTTCCCTTCTGTCGATCATCGTCAAGGAAACAACACAAATCACGCAGTTCCTGTATCAAGATTAAAAACTTCTTGCTGTTAGAATTTGCTTGAACAATGAGATATATGTTACTGCACCATGTGAAACACAGCTCTAGCTTGCCTAAAACTTTTGTTTTTAATATTTCTGAAAGCTTTTTGAGGTCTTTAATAATATCATAAAGGCAAGCATGAACTCCGCATGCTTCCCAGTTGGGCACTGTAAACGCTTCTGCGCTTCACCTTGCACAGGATGTAAGGGGGTGCCCAATAAACTAGCCCCTTCCGGGGCAATCTGAATCTGAATCATACCAAAGGTTACAAGTACACATTAGATTTTGATTTAAAGGCAAGTTACTCTCATGTCTGTTGAGATGAATTCAAGGCCGATGGGTGAGAATGTGAGTGCGGAGCAGTACAAATAACAGTGAGAAAAAATTCCTCATTACTTTTTGTTGGTTACTTTAGGGCAACTACGCTCACTGCAATCTTACAAAAAATAAAATAAAATAGAATATATATATATATATATATATACATATAGTGCAATACATCTCTTCTCTTACATTTCTTGGATTCTACTAAAGAGTGGGGGCACAAACTTTATTCTCATCTAATTCACTAGGCCTGGTTCATGTGACAGAACAGAACAAGTAATAGGCTAATTCTGGTGTACATTCGGTATTATCCAGTGTGACCCCATCGGGCATCACAGGCTTCCTCCAGGTACTGTACCATACTCCAGTTTCCTCCTGTACTAACACTGGACCATAAAGTTCATAACAAAGTAATGAAGAACAGACTACTACCCAAAAGGCTAGTGAGCAAATATGACGTAGGACTGTACTGTCTCATATTTGACTACAGAATTACAGTAGCTATTCTTAACAATTTAAAAGGAATAAGCACCATTATTAAATATATTAAACAGAAAAACTGCCAACACTTCATGTTTTCTATTTTTTTTTTTTTTTATGAAATACCAAAATCAACAATGAAATTTTTCAAAGATCTGATATCTGAGTTAAAAGCCTATTAATTACAAGGTAATGAAATAACTAAGTGGAGTCAAGGACCTTAACATGATGTGTCCGATATTACCTGGTTGTCATCAGTGAGGCGCTGGTGAGTATCACGCAGGTGTCTTAGTTCTGCCGCCTGAGCATGAAAAGTATGTTGAAGTTCTCTCATTTCACCTTCAGCTCGTACTGCCCTACTTAATAATTCACTTCGGTTTAGTGCACTAAGTTCTTCCTCCAATCTTCCTATATCACCACCACTGTTTGCACCTCCACTACCACTATTACTACCACCAACTACTCCTCCCCCTCCCCCTGGTCCTAGTGGCCCTGGATACTGTTTATTGGACTGCACCTGAGAACCACTGTGTGTTGGAGGCTGAGGAAGGTGTTTGTCTATTTCTTCAAGCAATACATGAGGTCCAGGGTAGCGTGGTGGTTCAGGATATGCTGGAGGTTGTCTCACTTCCCCGGTGGGGCCGTCGGGATGTCCCCTCTGACCACTTACATTATTTGGATGCGGATTATGTGGTACATATTGACCATGAGGTCCAGGAGGTTTATGTGGTGCAGGGGGCCCTATGGAACCCGGTGGCCCACGCTGATTTGGCATTCCATGAGTAACTGGATGACCATGCTGCCCTGGTGGTCCGTGCTGTCCTGCTCCCATTGCAGTTCGATGCTGACCAGGACCAATCTGTAGTCCAGGGCCTTGTGGCCCATTTTGTAATGGTGGTCCGTGTGGTCCCCGCTGGCCTGAAGGACCATGCTGATTTGGAGGTCCGTGATGACCATAACCAGTATGGGAGCCATGCTGGGCTGGAGGTACAGAGGGAGGTCCATAAGACCCAGGTGGAGGATGAGGGGGATGGTGTGGGGGACCATGGTGGGGCCCAGGCCGGGGGGGCCCAGTCTTTCCCTGGTGCTGAGGGTAGGCCATATGGTGCTCAAGATGCTTCTGAGTGTCGGCAGCAGGCATCAGCGCAGGTTAGTGGCACTTCCCTCAAAACTCAGGGTCAACGTCATCCAGCTGGAAAAACAGCATGAGTGTCAATACCAATAGGAGCAATATAATTCTGGTGGGTTTGGTTCTAAAATACCCCACAACACCCGAATTTTGCAAAGATTTCACTTAAAATATTGTAATGAGAAGACTATAGATGTGTATGGGTTAGTTAATTAAATTTTACTATTTCCTCTTTTTAAACACACCAAGTTCTGTAACTACAACCAACCTTTGAGCATTAGCCAAACAAAGTACTGTATCGGTATATGTATGTCATCCACCGCTATGCACCTGCCAGTCCACTTAATATCCATAAATTCTGAATCCGGTCTCATCTTACATCATCAATAAATGATGGAGCCTCATATCGGGGATTTTACGTCTTTAATTTTGGCTTGAATGCCTTTTTTTTTAGCCTTCACTATCGAGTCATGTGTCTTTGATCTGTGCAAATCCCATAAAAATTTCTATTTCTGCCCAATATGTTCTTAAACCTCTCCATTTTATAAATAAAGACGATTATATTGTTTGAATTGAAACCCATATTAGGCTATGGATTTGCATTAATTTCCAATACCATTAGAGTAGCATTGGATTCTAAGTGAAGTGTATATTCATATATTTTTTTCTATCTCAAGGAGGAGGACTTAAGGAGAAGCCATATTGTTTTTCAAAGGCGTCCTTATCACGTCGTGTTTGGTATCGTATCACAAGTTATCTGTGCTTGTGGAGGATGAAGAATGTCAGCAAGAGAAAGAGATCATCTATCAACATGGACTAGTTGGCAAGACGTGCATGTGTTCAAAATGCTGCACAGAAATGACCGTAAAAAATAAAGTGTGTTTCAGTGCAACAACCGATTGTACTCTAACGTCCACGAGAAACATAAAATTACTCCATGCCGCTTCAAGATGGTTGGTTTCATCGGTACCAGATATCAAAGTAAGTTCCTTCCACCTAATATGCCATGGGTCTGGGGGGATACAAAGTTAGGTAGAGTTAGGTAGGTTTCATTGGTTAGGTCAGGTTCTGTTAAGTTCTGTGCATTCTCATTTCCATTTCAGTTTTAAAATCATTCAAATAGTATCTCCAGAAATTTTTGTTCGATTCCATAAGTTATTTCAACTACTAACCGTGTTCTCCACATTTACCAATTTCTTGTATCTAATGTACATATGTTTTATTTTTCATATGCTGATGTTTCCACATTCAGATTATCTTTCTGTCCACCAATGATATTGTATAACAAGAACGTAGGTAACAATTATTTAAAATTGTTGCGGCTGTGTATAAAACAGTACTGTACCCGTGTTATCAAATGCTAATACTACAAACCTAATTCACTGCTATACTCTGGAACACTGACTTGTCATCATCAACAACTCTATGGAATTTATTTTTTTGTTCGAAAGTGAGTCTACATCAACGTGCTAGCTCCCAGCACCACCATGCTGACTTATTTACATTACGATATATGATCTGTTGTTGATAAGATGAACCAACCAAACTAACCTATCCTACAATAGAAATAGGTTAGGTATGGTAAGTTAATGTACAGTACATTAGATTATGTAGTTTTGGTTAGGTAAGATATGGAAAGGTTGCTGGGAGGCATTTTTGTTAACAGGTGAGACAAAAATAAGTTGACCTCTGGTGACAATATATTTACTCATAACAAAATCAAGGGAAAACAAAATTACGAAAAACTGTAATTCCTCCCTCCCCTTTTTTATGGTATAGGATAAGGTACAGATATGGCAGCCGTATGCAAAACGTCAATGTTTATTGGTATGGCAGCCTAATTAGAATGCGTGGTGGGCAGACCATACAATGATAGCTAAGACGGCCTTCATTCTGGGTAACCTAACCTAACCTAACAAAACAAAACAAAACGTAACCAAACAGACCTAATGAAACCTAACCTAATGTAACCTAACCATTAACAGTCCGTCAATATGGCTGCTGTACCTGTATCCCAACGTGTTTATAATTGCATATATTTCTGGGTAATTAATCTCGTTCTAGTACATGATCAGGACTTTGCTATGAAAATTAGATTTTTTTTAATGTATTTTACTTTATTTTGTGATGATTCTGACCGTCTTGTGTAAATCAGCAGTTATGAAGATATCACCAGGACCACCTATGGGGACACGAACAAACCTAACCTAACACAATGCTCCTAACCCCCCACCCCCCCCCCCCATGACACCACTGTTGGAAGGCTTGAAGGCCATATCATCCTTAAGTCTACGTCATATGCTAATATGACTATGGAGGACTTCGCAGCCCCCCCCCCCACCCCCCCCCCCCCGTCTCAGTAACAGTAAATTCGCCCACAACAGGCGTTAAGTTATGCTAGGTTAGGTTCAGTTAGGTTAGTTTAAGGTTAGGGTAGATTATGGTTAGGTTAGGTTAACTCGAACTTTTAAATAAACACTTTTCAACACATTTGCCACAGCTATGACAGTGTCCATTATAAAACACAGTGAAATTGTGATATTTTAAATTAGTTTTCTGTGAAGTCATAAATAATTACATCTAAAATAAAATAATACCATTCTGAAATTGTAACAGTTCTTTTCTTACAACATGCAAATAGTGACAGCATAGACAGCATAATATAAATCTGAAAGTTCATTTCAAATTCAGCAAAAATAACAGCTCTACATGTTGCTGCTACATAAGGTTTTTTGAAATGTATTATGTGTACACTATTGTTCTGCAGTGCTTATTAAGATACTTCTTAACAATGTAAATCATGTCAAGCTATATACATTTACCACAAATATCAGTTCACTGAAAAAATCTACCATTGGCATTAAAATCATATTCTTAGTCACGGATGAAGAGCCATAATGACAATCACATGACAATGTTGGAGTTGTCTTGCAGATGCAGTGCAACTAAGAAAGCAGACATGCAATATGTGAGGCTCACGAGGAACCATGACAGTTAGTGAGAAAAACACAGCTTCTCTACCCTGCCTAGTGCTCAACCTCCTCCTGCTGCCCCGCCTCACAACTAAAGTTTTTCCATGGAATGTTCAGTAGAAAAGTTCATACACTTCTTACCTTCCGTAGCCAACATGCTAAAATTATTTGATTGAGCGAGGCCCCGGGAATATTTAAAAAGAGAGCTACGCACTACACAACCTGAGGATTTTCACTTGACACACATAGCGGTGGTCCCGCGCAGGGACGGAACACTACAATTTGAAATATTTTGCGCAATACAAGAGCTCTTACGTGTTCTTTTCCCTGTTAACTAAAGCATATTCAATAGGTTTATGTAATAACCCAAAATAATGGATCTGTCACGTGATTACCTGTGCAATCCACTAAAACACAAGGGTTTCACTGTAATTCACCTGCGAACACAAACATTCAACATGGCCACTAATCCCCAGTTGCCAAGTGTGAGCGCTCTTGTGAAAACATTTATCTCCGTGGAAATATCACCATTTAATGTACTTGTTTGTCAATGTTTTGATACTATTTAATAATTATTGACATATGGAAATGTTATCTGGTGAGGGTGGAGGAGGTGGCATAAAAGATATGGCACACAGTCATGCCCCGCGGGTGTCAAATGAAAGCTATGGAATGCGAGATTGCTTCATGCCTTCATCTTGGGTTCATTGAAATCACCAATAAAATCAAGAATTTTTACATTTTAATATTACAAGAACTGTGATTTTATAATAAAAGAAAACTCCTGTGAGACCTCATTTTTACCCAGCACTTACTATCAAACAGGAAGTTAAATACAAATTATCGTAGCGCAGGAGTCTGAAAGAATTCCATTCACCGAGTTCTATCACATTATTTACCTTCACGCATTTGTGTTTTAATATATATGTTAACTAACGCACCACTAACATTTTGAGTTACTTTATCATCTCTTACTTACAGTGAAGATATATAGTCAAATAAACATTCTCATAATACCCATATACAATAATTTAACCTTCCTTGGTACTTAAAATAACACATGAAATGTTGAGATCTGTTAATTATCCTATCCAAAACTATAATTTTGTATTCTAAGTGCTATGACTCACCTTGTAGACAGAAACCAAATTAAAAAAGAATCATATAGAAATTAAACAAGTCTTTGTAGATACCTCACCTCACGCGGCCACTCTCATTAGTGTATGACCAAACGTTTCCACGGACAAAAATCAGCTCTTTTGTGCTATAGTAACTTAAATTTTAATATCTTTTTTTTTTTTTACTGGTTACAGTCACTAAAGTTTTAAAACATAAAAATGCGTACTTGAGTTTTCAAACCAAGGAACTCGAAACACTCTTAAGTGAGATATGTGGCGAGCAAGGTCAGGCTAGCAAGGTCAGTTAATGTGGGTCGGAGTGATAGAGCCAGTCCGGTTTATTGCAAAAAAGTGACGGTTATTAAGTTATCTAAGAATAATACCAGGGTAACTAATGACCGAGTAGATTGGTATATAACGCACATAAATATCACGATATTTTTAGAGCTTATATGAATCCACTACAGTTTGTGTTGTGTGGTGCCAAGGAGAAACGTGAAGTAAGAGAATGACTTGTCATTACATGCATTATATGACTTTCACACCAAGCACAGTACATAGCTTCTTTCTTTTATCCTCTTCACCACTGATCGGCTCGTTAGCCGCCCGGGCGATCGGTCACGTCTCTGTCACGCACTGTTGGCAAATACTGGGCATGCACCGGCTCCTGAATGTACCTGAACCCGCTCCAGTGTTGGTCAAGTCTGGTCTTGAAAGAGCTCACACTCGGTGCCGTCACAACACTCTCTAGAAGATTGTTCCAAGAGTTCACAACTCTCACTCCAAAAAAGTTTAACCTCACAGCTTTCTGGACCTTGTGGGGCCCAGCGTCCGCCAGCTCCAAGTAAGGACACTCGACTGAGTAGTGCCCCTTGAGATGCTTATACATCCCAATTAGGTCGTTAGCCGTTTGTTATAATGAGGTCTATTAAGGCTCTTAAGTTCCTTTGATTTAGTGGGCCACAGTTTGGGGATCTGTAGATACACCCGCCGATAAGTCCCTTCCCTTTAATTTAATTTTACACCACTTGGACTCTTCAAAAACACCCACTCCCTGTACCCTCAGCAAAGGCGGGAAATGTGACTGAAGACAACTTCATATTTTCCCGCCTCTGCTGACGGCTGTTCGCTGGAAAGTCTGTCACACTCATCCACCAATTTTCAGGGTCCGTGTAATATTTCAATGTGATTCTGATCTTCTAAAAAGTTAGTTTTTCCATAATGTAGTTTTACTGATACGTAATTTGTCTCCGTATGTCTTATTGTGGATAAAAATAAGTATATATTAAATGCGTCCTCCGAAAGCATGAATTTGTTACCAGAGTTTAACAGTTAATTCATGTATAAGTTTTCTGATAAACTTCCTACGTGCTCCTGTTTGAAATAATGAATGTATGTATCTTTATATAATTTAGCTAAATATCTTTCTCGCCAGAAACTTGCATCCCAATAATTATGAATAAACTTATTTACAAATACATTATTACTGCTAAACGAAATCGGACAGGTTTGCAACAGCCAATCAGCTGTTACTCTTGAGGGGGCGACGCATCTTTTATCAGCTGTATTACTGTACCACCAAAGCCTATTAACATCTCTAACACGGTTATATAGTACATTACTTAATTAAATACATTTTAGGTTATCAGAAGTAATTTATAATTTTATAAAAGCCATTAACTCAGTTTATAAACATTAACACCTCCACAGCGCATGTCACATCTCACGTGTTGTGTCAGACAGACCAATTGTTTGTCAACAAACTGAACAACGTGCTCGGCAGAGAAGCGTGATCGTAATTATCGACAATTAATGCGTTATTAGTGATTGACAAATTGCTGATGCAGGTATGTATGTTTATTACAATATCAGTAACTTATTTTATATAGTTTAATAAAGCATTGAGTTGTTTTATGGGTATTTTGGCCTCTTATGTGTTGGCCCGGATAGGCTGTTGCTGACGTCTAACGTAGGGCCACTGCTTCTGGAGTGCCGGAGTCTTGGGCCAGGATGCTGCTGGCGTCGTGCTCCAGGATACAGCCGGAGTCTTGGGCCAGGATGCTGCTGGCGTCGTGCTCCAGGATACAGCCGGAGTCTTGGGCCAGGATGCTGCTGGCGTCGTGCTCCAGGATACAGCCGGAGTCTTGGGCCAGGATGCTGCTGGCGTCGTGCTCCAGGATACTGCCGGAGTCTTGAGCCAGGATTGCAGGTTCTTGGGGAGCTGGAGGAGGCTGCTGGGGAGGGTAGAGCTGCAGTTTAAGTGAAGACCACTGCTTAGACTCGTGGTTCACCGACTCATTATTAGTATCATAACCTGAGACGGTTACAGAGGCAAGACCTGATAATTCATTGTTTTTTTTTAGGTTAATGCAGCAGGACCACTTATATACGGGACAATTATGCACCCCAACACCTTTCTTAGACAACGGGACAATGCAATAAAATGAGGGACAATTATATATATATATATATGGCTAATATTGATGACTGTACCGCCGACGCATTATTTGTTTTGATGTTTGCTGTATAGACGTCAATATTATCCAGTTATGGCTAGGTTAGGTTAGTTTAAGGTTAGGTTAGGTTAAGTTGAACTTTTAAATAAGTGCTTTTTAACAAATTTGCTATAACTACGTCAGTGTCCACTATAAATTACAGTGAAATATTGGTGTTTTTAAATTTGTTATTTATGAAAAATCAGTAGCGGGAAAGTCGTCAACAATTTCCATATACTGTACTGTACTCGTATATATACACACGAGGGTAATTCAATAAGTAATGAGACAAATGATAATAACTGCAGAAGTAACAATTTGTTATTAATGATCACATACCTATTTCTCCACATAATCTTCCTCAACAGCTATGCACTTATCTATTTATGAGTTTTCTTATTCTTGTGGCAAAAAAGTCTTTCCTCTGACTCCGTAACCAATTTCAGATCTTTTTCTTAACCTCTTTATTATTCAAAAATTGCTTTCCACATAAAGCTGTTTTGAGTGGACCAAACTTGTGGTAGTCTGATGGTGCCAGATCTAGACTGTATGCAGGGGGCACCAAGATGGTAAGGGAAATAAGGGCGGGAGGGAAAGTAAAAGGACATCCGGTATGCATAACCCCTTCACTCCAGGGATGCCACTTTTAATATTTTATTTCCTTAACACCAGACAATTTTATTCACTGAGAGGACCACATATAAGGGGTTAGGGGCAGGAGGAGGAGGAGAAGTAGGGGAACATCGGAACCTCAAAATACTGAAACATCTTTCTGACTGTACTGTATACGTGTTTGTCCACCCTACAGCTGCATAATGGAGTGCAGTACTGTATTATAAGTGGATCTACTGTAGATGTTATATTACCCTGTGTCTTTATTTTCAGGGAACCATGAGTACAGTATCTCAGTCACCTCACGTGCGTAGTGTGCAGGTTTCTATGGGCTTTATTGTGGTCTCTCTTAGCTGGAGAGAAACCCAGCTGATGAACCGCCTCTTAAGACTTACACGTGTTGAATATTCAGAAGGTGAGATAACTAACATGAGTAAGGAACTGGTTTTATTTTTAATCTCGTCATATATGATAAATTATGTCATAATAAAATTGCAAAAAATCTGAAAATCCATTAAAAATTTTGATTCAGTAAATCGATTCAATACTTCATCTCTCATCATTATACAGTAAGTATTAGTATGCAATGTTCAAAAATTACTTAAGAATATGTGTTTTGCAGCTGGTGTACCGTGTTCATTTATTCAACGTAACTCTTAGCTTGACTTTCCTTGAATTTTATATACAATTTCTTCAGTATGCAAAGGAAATTGATTTGAGACATTGTAATTTAATGTGGAGGAAAAGAATTCATTTTGTGTAGAGTAGAGTATGCAAGATGAGGCTGTGAGCAATTACTGGTATGTGTGTAGGATATTTATGTTGGCTTAATATTTCTCTCTCATTTTCTACAATTGTTTTTCACAACTTTTCCCTATTATTATTTATGCTTTCTTTGAAGTTTCTATGCCTTTGATCTTCCCCAATAAAAGTGTAAGAGGAGTAAAAATAATTCCCTGGAGATAGATAAATAGATAGACTGAGACTTTTGCAGATCTTGGAGTTGTCGACTTTTACCCAGCAACAGATATGGCAGTAATATTCATCAGTGAGGCGGATCTCTTGTCTGGTAGGTTGCCATACACCCCTTTACATTCTAGTTTGAGTTGAAGTATTGACAAAATGACACAGTATTTGTGTGTGGAATTGAATGGAGTACAGTATATTAAAGCTTCAATATAATGCTGTACACTGAATGGGGAACTAACATGTGGGAGTTTTGAATTCTGGGAGTATTTTCAGGGTCATGAAATACAGTAACCTTCTTCATTGAATTTTAATTATACATCTGACAGTAAGTGAGTCTGTTTGGGGTTTATTAAACGTTAAGGCTCATTTCTCTGTGTCCGCATAAAAGTCAATTTAAATGGAAACTGAAGATGTAGCCCTAATATTGTGTCATAAAATCTGGGGTTGACTGGTGTCATGTTACCTAATTTTAGTGGAATATAAAGATTTCACCTTATACAGTAATACTTATGATGAATGTACCAATAAGTTGAGGCCATTAAAGCAAGGGGCCTCCAATTAGGAGAAAATCTTACAATAGGAACCAAAATCTTTGATCATTCCTAAATGTGTCCCATAGGATGGCTGTACTGATAAGGTAATATGAGGACTGAAGGATGTTATAAGAACTATATTATGTGCTGTAATATTATGATGAAAAAAGTAAAAGAAGGCAATACTGTAATACCTTGTACTTGTAGGGAAACCATGTGATAAAAAATGGGTAAAAAACCAGTACTGTTTAAGTGGGATCAGGTGTAGAAGAAGATAATTTGTAATCTTTTCTGTGCTGAATACAATCGTCTGGCTTTAACCAAATAAGATATTAAAAGTGGGATCCTGTAATGAAGTGGTTAAAGTGATCAAAAAGAGTGGAGGAGTTATGTGTAGTTACTGTACTGTATAGTGATGTCAGCAGCACAAGGTGTGGAGTCCTCGACACTTGTAGAAATCTGTAAGTCGTCATTTTTTTTGGTAAGAAGAAGTCATGTTGGAGGATATAGGTAGGTGGAGATATATTTCCTCCACTTGTGTTTTCATTGTCTTAGTAATTGTAGTAATAATACAGTACTTACTTCCACTGTTCTCTCTTCATCACCTCTCTAACTCCGATCTGCTCCATCCTCATCTCCGTCATATTCTTTGTCTTTCTGCTGAGTAGCTTCGTCTATAAGGCCTTTCTCTCTTGTCATTATTTTGTCCTTTATTTATTGAACTAATAAGAAGTTCCTTACGATTACACTACTTCCAGGAAAGAGCTACAGAAGACGGATCGTCAAACTTCAACGCAGCAACAGAGGCATCAGAAGAATCGTCATTGGCCAGTGCACCATCAATACATTTGACCATGCCTGTGACCTGCAGAAGTATGTAGTAACCTGACTGTCACTCAGCATCTTCTTGTCATCTCTGACTGTTGTAATAGTCACTATTTGAAATAATAAAATGAGGCATGTTTGAATATTGTAATGTTGAGAGAATACATGGCAGATTGGGATGTTTAGGATGTAGGGAAGGAAAAAGTGTTTTTAATTAAGTGAAGGCTGTATGATAGTGATATACGGTAGCCATGATAATCTATAATTTGCATATGATAACCTGTGATTGACTATGTTTGGCTATAATTACCTGTGAATGACTATGATTGGCTATAATAACCTGTGAATGACTATGATTGGCTATAATAACCTGTGATTGACTATAATAACCTGTGAATGACTATGATTGGCTATAATTACCTGTGATTGACTATGATTGGCTATAATTACCTGTGATTGACTATGATTGGCTATAATAACCTGTGAATGACTATGATTGGCTATTATAACCTGTGAATGATTATGATTACCTTTGATGACCTATGCTAGATTACAGTCAGCTTTGTTAATGACTAAGTTATTCAGGCACAATGACTAAGGTTCTGTGCAATGATTTTTAATTGTCTTTCTTTATATTTAACTTGAGGGCAAATTTTATAAGTCATTGATTATAAATTGTGTAAAAGAATGCCAAGCAAAGGAATGGATAAAATGAAAAAATGTACATGAACATATTTACAACAAAATTATCAAACACAGGATTCTGATTAGTGTAAAGTTCTGTACAGTTAAGGTGAAATAAAAAAGTATGGCTGTTTCAGTGAGGCATTACTGTACCATCATTTGTGAATGTTTAATATAATTACAGGTATTTACTTAGGTTATGTAGGTGTGTTGTGGAGAGTAAGGCCTACTGTACACCTTTATGTTAAGATCTTCATGTAACTGTATTGTATGTTAGTGGTCAGGGTGATATTACTGTGAGTGGGTTAGTGGTGGCTTGAGGACTTATATTAAAAACTCTGTGTGTATTTTGTAAAGCTGCTAACTCTTGTCATTTTATGGATCATGATTGAAAAGTTTGAGAATGTTGTTTCCCCTTTTCTAGGTTTGTGTGTTTTGAGCTGGGTCTATCATTCATACCGGTTGACACTGTTGAGGAGGTAAGCTGTTTTTTTTTTTTTTTTCAATGGTAAAATTTAACCTTAATAGTCAATCAGGCCAATGTTGAGTAACCTGTGATATTCTGGTACTGTACATTGAACTCCTCGTGAGAACTCTAACTGTTGTGGTATGGTAATCCCAATAGCAGACGGCATTATTCTTGCAGGTAATGTAGAGTAATTGCTGTAAAAATATCAGCCTGTGGATCCTAGTGAGGTGTCCATTAATGTAGTGGTTGTCTCTCGTGGCCAGTAAGTTGTTTAGGTGAAGAGTTTTAAGTCAAATAAATCCCAGCTCCTTTATGTATTCTTGAACCACATTAATGGCTTCTTCAGAGATATTGTATAGTTTTGACCCTCAAAATTCTTTAACTGGGATATTTTGTGTTTGTAGTGTTATCATATATACGGTACATGCTGTCATTGTTAGCCATTCTAAAGCATTAGTATACAACTTCACAATAGGAGTAAGGATTGAATTTAGATGTGGTTTGTAAAATGAATAATTGAGGGTAGATGAAAGAGTTTAAATTGATTTATTGGTGATGCTGATCAACAGCTCATATTTGGTGCTGTATGATGTTGATTTGGTGTGAAGGAAGGCACCACTTTATGAGGCTGTGGTGATCATTCAGTATCAGTAGTAGGATGGCCAGCTATCACTGACAATGAACCAGAGAGAAATAAAGGAGAGGAGTTCATATTTGTTGAGGAAAACAGATTGGTGGATGATATTAAAGTAAAATCTGTGATAGAAATATAACTGGTATATACAATTTAACCAGGTGATGCTTAGTATAGGTACCGTACCTGCTGCTTTGAGGAGAACTGAATATTGTTACACTACCTTAAATGTTCCCATACTGTGTCTGCTGCCCTCAGGAGAACAAGATGTATTCTTACATAAAAAATACATTAATGTTGTACAAAATAAATCAACACTTACATAGTACCTGTACTGTACTGGAAGATGTACTGGTCATCTCTTTTTCACCACTGAAGATGCTAAACCACTGTGTAGATCTCTACACACCAAACTGATAGGAATACTGTACAGTAGATGAATTAGGTTAGTAAGATGTCAAAATAATACTATGGGAGTTGATCCATAGGAAAGCACTGATGCAGTGTTATTACATTAGTTTTCCCAATTAAGTCTAGGAAGATTTATTACCAGTTTCATGACAATGCAGGAACTATAAAGGCAGAAATATGAACTTATTTTTAAGGCTGAAAAAGTTTGAATCTTGTGAATCTACATAAGAGCTGAACTCTCAACTGGTCCTTGAGTCAACCACCAGATCAAGCTGGATACTTGTTAACCTGGTTTAAATGGGTGAGAAAGTGTTGCCTGCAGCAAACCCTTTCCTACCTCGTCTCTCTGTAGAGCATATCCTGTTGTTAGGTCAAGGCCCTCTGGTAGTAGGCCGACTGTGTTTTAGTGATATGAATCTTACAGGTCACTCATTGGTCACTTGTGGATTATAATTTTTGATTACCACACTAAGTACAGTAATTTAATAAATTAATTTGTATACTGGATTATCTAGTAAGTTGTTTTTCCCATCCAGTGTCAGTTATCGGTACAGTACAGAAGGAGGTAGGTATGTTGCTAGTTTTAACCTAGTGTTAGTTTTAAGTGTCAGCAAGACTATGGGGTGAAAATTAGGTCTCCAGTGATCCAAAACTTTTGACTTTAGTACCTTTCCATAAATTGGTTGATGTAAACTGTGTTAGTACTTGGAGATGGTTGCTTCCAACCTCCCTTTGGATTAATTAATTGGGGAATAAATACAATAATTAGCTCGTTTAGACATTCGATTTTTTCACCAATCGCTCATGACTAGAATAAATGGAAACTGGGGTTTCAACCCCATAGAATAATTTTGTAACAGGTTGTCTGATCTATGCTTGGATATAAACTGGAATTTCAGAATCAATATCATTTTAGAGAGAGTATTTTATGGGGCGATGTTAAGGAAGAATGGTATAATGGAGAGTGAAATTAGAAAAGAACATGGGAGGAGGGACAAAGATCATACAGTACACAGATGGTCCATCCTTCATACAGAAGTGTGGTGCTCCTTGACTTGCAGTACTGTAGTGATATCCCCGCTAGCTGGAGCAATTGGTGCAGAGCACTTTTGGGAATGAGATATTTCCAGGTAATGAGACGACTCTCTCAATCCTGGAAAAAATCCTCCATCCCCATAATTTTTCCCGTACAGTACCGGGAAAATATGTATGGATTTTCAGGAAATTGTGCATTATTTCATCCCCTGAATTTCCTCCCAAACCCAGAAAAAAAGTTGGAGTGGGTATCTGGAATTTTATCAGAATTTACCAGAATGATGCACTATTTCATCTTGAAATTTGTTCCCACACCCTGAAAAAATTTGTTGAGAGTTTTGGAAATGTGCCTAATTTTCAACCTCGGAAGATCGTTCCCAAACCCGGAATTTTCCTGAAAAATTCTGAGCAAATGTCACCTGCTATCGGAGAGTTCCGGATAAGAGGGATTCTGGCTAATGAAGATATTACTTGTCATTTTATTTGGTCCTTGAGATATATTAAAGAATACCTGTTGATTGAAAACATCCAAAGGAGGACCACCAAACTGGTGCCTGTAGTTAAGCATCTCATACTAAGAGAGATTAGGATGCCTTTAACTACCTGAAAGGAATTTACAGGGTCAAGACTTCATATCTGGAGCTAGTGGATGTCTCTCCATTAGAGGTCACAGCTTCAAGTTAAAGAAACCACAAGTACAGTACAAAAAAGTTGTCCGAGCTAACTTCTTTGGAGTAAGCATTGTGAACTCTTGGGATAACCTGCCAATGTGTTGTGATGGCACTGAATGTGAACTTATTTAAAATCTAGACTTAGCCAGCACTGATCAGTACAGGTTTTAAAACAGTTGGAGGGAAAGATGGAACACATTAACTAGTGAAGAGGGATATAGAGGGGACATATAGTGATAGGGTGGTCTGGAGGGTCTTGTGCTATGGCCACCACCTCTGAGTTGAGCTCCTTGGTGGAGTAAGAAAGACAAGTAGTCTGTTAAGACTACTCAATCTGATAGCATTCCTTCCTTAGCCTTCCATTGAGGTTCTTTAAGTGTTCTGGAAACTAAGGTGTTGGTCTTAATGTCCTGGTTTCCAGTTGAACCTAACAGTAAAGGATCAAGGAGTGTACATGTTATGGCAATCACTCTTAGGTTTCTCTATTAACAGGTTACCTTCATGCCAGGTACAGTACAGTAGAGGACATTCTGATTTTCGAATTCAGTTTATTTTTAGATTCCAGTCACAAATTCTGGCTCCACGAGAACTTGGTACTGTTTTCACTCTGTCGACTTATTGGTTATATACATTTCCTTAGTTAGAAAGCAGGATTTCAGGAGCAATCTTTTGTTTTTCTTGTGTTCAGGCAGCAGACCTACTTGCTGAGATGGTATCGTGCGAGACAAAGTTTCACCCCAATCCATTTTACGTGAAACCAAAGACAGCAAGTAACTCCAATGGAAGCTTATTGAAGACAGTCAGACTGATTCATGGGTTGGGGATGTAAGGTCCCGAAAACTTCTCCAGCACTTTCCGTCTATACAAGCACTAACCGCTGCTACACAAGAGAGTCTTGAGAAAGTAGTTGGCGTTGCAGTAGCATCATCTGTACACAACTTTTTTCATCAACCATTACTACTTTGAATTTTTTATTTTTGCATTTATCTTGTAAAACATTTTATATGGTGTTGAGGCATTTGTAACCTGTCATTGTATACACATATTTTTCTATGATAAATAAAGCTCGTGAAAACTTATAATGTAGTTTATTTTTTCATATATCTTTCAGTAATACGTTGTTGTACCTCCAACTGCATTAAAGGCAGAATAACACATGCAAAGTTTTGCCAACGTTTCATTTCATTATCACATAACCATTTGTAGGTACTGTACTGTAGTGTACTGTACTTTACTGTACTGTACTGAAGTGTCACAGCTGAGTAGAACATAAGAACTGTACAATGGTTTATTTCTGTGGTGCCTTATTCACAATGGCTATGACTGAAAATGTTATAGCTTATGTAACATTGACGACTGACCTGTGCTTCACTACCTACTAGAACACCCTTAAACAGAGCCTACCATGGCCGGGAGGGTCTGGCTGTTAAGTGATAGCTTACACTGCCCATAGAAATATTTTCAAGGGGGGGGGGAGACAGGTATTCTATGTAGGGGATTAGCTTTTACCTAACTTAACCTTCACTATTTAACCTCTCCCATTTCTAAGTTTGTTAGGTTATGTTTTTTCTCTCCTGAAGATGAACCACCCTAATGCCAATGTACCCTAATCTAATCTAACTTAACTCCCCCAGGTAGTGTTAGGATGGTTACTCTTCAGGTGAATTAAGCTAACCATTCGGTATTCCCTCACTACCTCACCAGGCAGCTGTCCACCTCACCTCACAGTATCCCCTCACTACCTCACCAGGCAGCTGTCCACCTCACCTCACAGTATCCCCTCACTACCTCACCAGGCAGCTGTCCACCTCACCTCACAACCTCACCAGGCAGCTGTCCACCTCACCTCACAGTATTCCCTCACTACCTCACCAGGCAGCTGTCCACCTCACCTCACAGTATCCCCTCACTACCTCACCAGGCAGCTGTCCACCTCACCTCACAGTATTCCCTCACTACCTCACCAGGCAGCTGTCCACCTCACCTCACAGTATCCCCTCACTACCTCACCAGGCAGCTGTCCACCTCACCTCACAGTATGCCCTCACTACCTCACCAGGCAGCTGTTCACCTCACCTCACAGTATTCCCTCACTACCTCACCAGGCAGCTGTCCACCTCACCTCACAGTATCCCCTCACTACCTCACCAGGCAGCTGTCCACCTCACCTCACAGTATGCCCTCACTACCTCACCAGGCAGCTGTTCACCTCACCTCACAGTATTCCCTCACTACCTCACCAGGCAGCTGTCCACCTCACCTCACAGTATTCCCTCACTACCTCACCAGGCAGCTGTTCACCTCACCTCACAGTATTCCCTCACTACCTCACCAGGCAGCTGTCCACCTCACCTCACAGTATTCCCCTCACCAACCCATAGCAATAAAGGAAGTTGCCAACTCTACTCTTTTATTAAAATCTTGCTAAATACAGCCATACATCCTGTATTATATGGTAAGTCTTGGTTGTTTTGAGATTACTAACTGCTGTTGGTTAATGCATATATTAGTTAGAGTTTCTTTGTATTAATAAATGTATTATCATAACTCAAACGATTATAAAGTTGGCAATGGTGTGTATCTTGACCGTGAAGTTGGCAGCACCATCCAGCCTCTCACCAGATCTTTGCTGTGGTCGAGTTTCTCTCGCCTATTACTGTTGTGACGATGCACTGATATGTCTTTACTTCCAAGACATTAACATAAAAGTGTTGTTGAAGTTTAGAGATTTGTCATTTATTATGTATTTTATGTCATTAATTCTGACCCACTCAAACTAGTTTTCTCATCTACTACAAGTCAGCAACTGCCTGGGTATGATGTTAGTGAACCTTATTAGCGTCCTGGTTACATAGACCCGACTGTATATAAGGGTATATTTCCTTATTATTTGAAGTACTTTTTACTAAAAGTATTATTTTTATTATTGGAACTGTAAATATGATGTTTGACTTTATTTTACTTTATATACTGTACGATGTTTTTCCCTATTTCAGTGAGAAAAGAGATGAATGAATCTTTCACCCTTCTTGTCTCACTTAGGTCTGTGATTAAGAGTCCATATGACCTGGTGAAGGTATATTGGCGTAAACAAGATTATAGGAGCCACTAACAGCCAGACTTCACGAGTAAATCAATTGGCTTCAGCTGAGTTGGAAGAGGATAAAAGGTTGGTGGCAGCTCGACTCGACAGGTCAAACAAACGGAGGGAAAGACGCTTAGTAATTGTCCATGTGTTGGCTCGTTCTATACAAGGACACAAACACTATGTAGGGGTAAGTATTTAATTTTTTTCTTGCTGCATTTGAAATATAATATCTCTATGATTATAAGTGTATGAAAGTACAAAACACATCTGGTACTTTCGTTATTGTAGTTGTGTTGATCAATGTTGCAAATATGACTTCTGTGTGTAGGTGTTGTCTTGGTGTATGACGGACAGGCAGGAGGTTTAGGACGTCGAGTCATTAAAGAAACGAAAAACTTAAGCGTTGAAGTGTTTATGTTTTTTGTGACGCAGCAGAAAGCAGTTTTGTCTTAAGTGTTGACTGAAGGATCTTACTTCCTGGAGTCTTAAAAGATTCGTAATTGAATTTTATCCCTCGCAGCAAGGCAAATAGAGCAACATTTATATAATTACAAGTTAGTATCTGTGATGTCGACGCCCTCTTGGCCTCGACCCTTCGTCAGTCAGTCACCCAGTTACCATATATGGGAATAGTAAAGTGAGGACGTTTGTGAATCCGGGTGTTCATGTTGACGTGAATCCGTATTTATAGTAATTTGAGGATTTATTGTTTTCTTATCCCTGGTGTGAGGAGAGGAGTGAGGGAGGGATGAAGGGAGGGAGGTTGCGTGATGGAAGGAGGAAGAGGGAGGGAATGGAAGGCGGAGGGAGGTAGGGAATGGAAGGCTGAGGGAAAGAGGGAGGGAATGGAAGGCTGAGGGATGGAGGGAGGGAATGGAAGACTGAGGGAAAGAGGGAGGGAAGGAATTGAAGGCTGAGGGATGGAAGGAGGCTGGGGGAGGGAGGGAGGGAGAGCAGAGTCAAGTTCACTGTGTAAATAATGGTGAAGATGAGAAACACATGTTTCCTGTACCACTAGTAGTTGTTTGATCACACACACACACACACACACCACGGTCCTCACCACAACAATGTCACACTTAAAACCGTAGTTGATTTTTTTTATTATTATTATTTATTGGGCACTCCCCTACATCCTTGTGTAAGGTGAAGCGCAGAAGCGTTTACAGCTCCCAACAGGGAAGCATGCTAAGTTCATGCTTGCCTTTATGTCTCATGAGTTAAGGGCGTAGTCGTACTTGATGTGTTGTGGGATCGCGCCAGGGGTCATCAATACGCCAGTTGGGTGAGAGGGTTGGTGGGGTGAGAGGGTTGGTGGGGTGAGAGGGTTGGTAGGGTGAGAGGGTTGGTGTTATGGGGTAGTTAAGTATTCTTCCCTCTCATTATTTGTCTCTCGTGATGGTCCTCCAACCTTCCCTCCCTCTTTTTATTTCCCTTCCTCCCCTCAGTATGGCCCCCTCCCTCATTATGGCCCCCTCCCTCCCCAAAGCACCATCGTCCACTACTACACACAATCTACACGGTAATCAAACCTGACGCCCACGTATGTATTTCTTTCTCCTTCTGTCTCTTTCTTTCTTTCGTTCTTTTTACGTCTTTAAATTTTTTTTCATCTGTTTTTTATAAATTTGAGGACTAAAGGTTTTAACCATAATCCTCAGTGGGTTTAGGTGTGTGTGTGTGTGTGTGTGTGTGTGTGTGTGTGTGTGTGTGTGTTGGCCAGACACACACACACACATTTATCACAACACGACTAAGTCTGTCTGATTGTCACTAGATTAACTTTTTGCACCTATTGTTAAGCCTCTCTCTCTCTCTCTCTCTCTCTCTCTCTCTCTCTCTCTCTCTCTCTCTCTCTCTCTCTGTCTCTCCTCCTCCTCCTCCTCCTCCTCCTCCTCCTCCTCCTCTCTTTCCTTTTCTTTCTTTCGTTCTCTTTATCTCTCTAGTCTCTATGACACACAAACAAATACACACTCACTCTTTTCTCACACACACACATTAGCATACACTTTATTTCTGTCACACACACACACAGCCTCGTCAGATGAGACACGACATCTTCACTACAACACAAAATGTCTCTTGAGAATATCGTTCCATTTCTTTGTTGTTTTTGTTCTCAGTTACGACAAAAAAAAATCCTTCCGAATTTCTCAGTGTGAAACTTTTACTCCCCCTTCCCCCACATTACCTCTCTCCCCACATTACCTCTCTCCCCACATTACCTCTCTCCCCACATTACCTCTCTCCCCACATTACCCCTTCCCCCACATTACCTCTCTCCCCACATTACCTCTCTCCCCACATTACCTCTCTCCCCACATTACCTCTCTCCCCACATTACCTCTCTCCCCACATTACCTCTCTCCCCACATTACCTCTCTCCCCACATTACCTCTCTCCCTACATTACCTCTCTCCCCACATTACCTCTCTCCCCACATTACCTCTCTCCCCACATTACCTCTCTCCCCACATTACCTCTCTCCCCACATTACCTCTCTCCCCACATTACCTCTCTCCCCACATTACCCCTTCCCCCACATTACCTCTCTCCCCACATTACCTCTCTCCCCACATTACCTCTCTCCCCACATTACCTCTCTCCCCACATTACCTCTCTCCCCACATTACCTCTCTCCCCACATTACCTCTCTCCCCACATTACCTCTCTCCCCACATTACCTCTCTCCCCACATTACCTCTCTCCCCACATTACCTCTCTCCCCACATTACCTCTCTCCCCACATTACCTCTCCTCACATTACCTCTCACCCCACATTACCTCTCTCCCCACATTACCTCTCTCCCCACATTACCTCTCTCCCCACATTACCTCTCTCCCCACATTACCTCTCTCCCCACATTACCTCTCTCCCCACATTACCTCTCTCCCCATATTACCTCTCTCCCCACATTACCTCTCTCCCCATATTACCTCTCTCCCCATATTACCTCTCTCCCCACATTACCTCTCTCCCCACATTACCTCTCTCCCCACAGTACCTCTCTCCCCACAGTACCTCTCTCCCCACATTACCTCTCTCCCCACATTACCTCTCTCCCCATATTACCTCTCTCCCCACATTACCTCTCTCCCCATATTACCTCTCTCCCCACATTACCTCTCTCCCCACATTACCTCTCTCCCCATATTACCTCTCTCCCCATATTACCTCTCTCCCCATATTACCTCTCTCCCCACATTACCTCTCCCCACATTACCTCTCTCCCCACATTACCTCTCTCCCCACATTACCTCTCTCCCTACATTACCTCTCTCCCTACATTACCTCTCTCCCCACATTACCTCTCTCCCCACATTACCTCTCTCCCCACATTACCTCTCTCCCCACATTACCTCTCTCCCCACATTACCTCTCTCCCCACTGTTGCCAACTCCCACAGCCTGTAGACAAAGTCGCTTAAGGTAACTTGCTAAAAAATCGCTTAATTTAACTTGAAATCAACTCAGTCTCGGTTTAGAGGTCGTAGGTAAATTGTCTAAGTTATTTCAAATCGTTAATGTTAAAATTGACTCAAATTAACCGAGATTTGAAAATTAACTCAGACTCGATAAAATTAATTAAAATCACTCGAAAAAATCACTTAAATTTATCTATCGTCCTGAAAAAAAAAATCACAGAAGCTACTAAAGGGATGAAACCTGTTGGATGAGGTGATTTTTTCCCCTCTTGAATTGGCAACACTGATCTACTTGTCGGCAGCGTGTGTAAGTAAACAAAGGGGACTCGTGATCCGTCTGTTGTCATTGGCCCTGTACTTGTGTAGTTAAGTGAACCCCATTCCTAATAGAACCCAGTGCTCTTAGGCTCCATTCCTAATAGAAGTCAATGGAGCCCAGTTTTCAAAGGTCCCTCCAGATCGTAATGGCTAGATTTATTTGGGGCCCACACGAACAAGGAGGGCCCATTTGTCCAGCAGCTGGGGGACTGACTATTAATGATAAATAAAGCGATGATTCTGGTCCATGTACAGCCACTCATAAAAAAAAATATGTATACCAATTTGTGTTGAAAAAATATGACACAACGGACGAAGGATTCTGACAACTCTACCGAGACGACAGGAGTCACAGTGGTCCTTCTGTACAGTAACTGAGTGAACGATGCCTCCAGACAGTAAAAAGGGGGGGGGGGGATATTGTCCTGTGAAATTTTTGTCGGTGTCGTAAAAGAAGTGGAGGAGGCGTGGCGAGGTGGGCTGGGTCGGGTGGGCTGGGCTGGGCTGGGTGGGGTTGGCGCATGTCATCACCACCCGCGGCCAACGTTTAGTCTCCCACTCGGCCCACGTCTCTCTCTCTCTCTCTCTCTCTCTCTCTCTCAAAATAATGCTTAATGCCGGACCCCCCCCTCATCCCCCTCACACACACACCGACCGACTTTTTCACAGGATAAAACTCAAAATAGTGTTAAAAAGATGCCTGAAGCCTGGGGTCTCTTGGCTTAACCTCCTTTACGACTGAGGTGAAGAGTGAGGGAGGAAGCCAGAGGAAGCCACACCACACAGTTAACACCTCCTGCCTCGTCTCCTCCTCCCCTGACTAACACGTAACACCACCTCTTATCATAACACCAGTTTAACACCATCTCTCGTCCCTGATGGCTCGTTTACTGTGTTTAGATTCTCGTGTTAATGAAAGAAATTAAACTCGTTTGGCTGTTTAGCTCTGCGCCAAGAAATAAAATAGGTTCTCATTTGACTGTCTAGCCCCCGTCCCAGCGTATTTTACCTGAAGATAGAACACCCTAAGCGCTCCCTTGGGGGGTTAGGTTAGGTTAGGTTAGGTTAGGTTAGGTTAGAAGAAGAAAAAATAACAAAGAAAAGAACTAGAAGAAACAGGACAAAGAGGAGGAATGAGATCAAAGCTTTCATATTATATTCAGATCTTCCTTCTCAAGTTGCTTTTTAAAACTGTTACGTATGCATACATGTTGTGTTGGTTAAGTTAGGTTAGTTTAGGTAGGTTTAGGTTAGGTTTGGTAGGGTTAGATTAGGTTAGGTTATGTTTGGGTCGTGGTAGAGGTGATGGTAATGATGGTGGTTGTGATGCTAGTTGGTGGGTTAGTGGTGATTGTGGTGGGTTAGTGGTGATTGTGGTAAAGGTGACAGTATATAATGGTGAGGGGAACTTGACCTGTTGAGGCTGTGAGAGACGCGACAAATGACAACATAAAGAGCAATTATGTCCTCATGCTTCACCTCCCTCACATCTGGCCTGTGTGTGTGTGTGTGTGTACAACTTCACTTGATCAGTTTGAGCTGCATCATTGGCTGGTACTGTAGTAAGACGTTGTTCATCTCGTCCTCCATCCATCCATTTATTCATCTATCTATCCATCCAGGCAGGCAGGTTGGGATGCTACAGGGTTACAGGTGAACTCTCATGACCTACAGCTCAACAACCTCAGTTCTTGGGTGAAGTGACATCGACTGTATAACTATGACTGTGTTTGTCCTGACTGTCATGTGTTTCCAGTTCTTGGCACGTAGAACTGTCCACGAAGCTGTGCCATCCCGCCCATGACTGGTAGCTACTGAATGAAATAGGATTCCTTTACAACATTTCATAGTCGGAACGTAAATATTCCCTAGGTGAGGAAGTGGTTGGTATCCTTCCCGAAGTCGTGTTTCAGTACCTCGGCCGTTCCAGAGTCTCAACGTTGCACAACGGAGTCACATCCTGGTAGGGTGTGAGCGACCAACATGTGAGAAACAGCGAGTAAGTGACCTTGTTTGTGTCAGCTGCTGTGTTGATGTCATTGATCTTCTCTCTCTCTCTCTCTGTCTCTCTGGATGTTGCCTCTGTCGTCATTGTGCATGTCAGTTTGTCTTCTCAGATAACACAGCAGAGGAGGAACACAAGCAGGTCTATGTGTTTCCGTCTGCTGTGACGTTTATTAGGGAGTGTCTGCTGTGGCCTCCCCCGTCTGTGACCACCATCTGCTGTGGTCTCTGTGCCCACCATCTGCTGTACGCTGGCCACGTCATCCCCTGCTGCTGCTAATGGGCTAATATACCAAGTGTTGTTGTCTGATAAAACTCTTAGTCATTGTTGATGTGATCAGTATTGTGTCATGTCCTCTCACCACTAACTGATCCTTCAATAAACACACCTCTCCTTCCTGTCCTCCTGCCGCATCGAGAATTACGTGACTTACCTGTAGTGGTGGGCGTAGACGGGATAACTATAGCCTCTGGCGGGTCCAAGTGTCAACCAGAGCTTCACACAGACATTTCCATAATCTAACCTAACCATAACCTAACCTAATCGTAACCAAACCTAACCCTAACCTAACTGAATAACATATTAGCGCCTGCAGGAAAATTTATATGGTAAGTCTGAAGGAAAAAACCCCTTCTTCCCCTTTCTCTCCACCTCCCCTTTTCCCTCTTTCGTCCCCCTTTCTACCCTACCCCTTCCCTCCCCTCCCCCTCAACCCTCTCCCTTCCCTCCCCCTCCTCCTTCCCTCTCCCTCCTCCTTCGCCGCCTACGCCCGTGCCTACACCGAGTTGGTAGTTATACTTACTGTCACAACAACTCTTTCTGGAGGATGACGTCTGATGCTCTGAAGGATGACGTCTGATGCTCTGAAGGATGACGTCTGAAGGATGACGTCTGGGATTATTTATTTATTTTAGCGCCATTATTATGTTATGATCTTGATGAAATAATTTTAATGGTGATTTAAAGGTGTTTGGTGACGTGTACTGTACTGGTCTAGAGGTGAAGTGCGTTGGACTTGTTACTGTGGGTCATCCCCTTGACCTAGTTCTTCAAGGTCAGGTGACACATGGCACCATAGGACGTCCACATGACACCATTAGTACACTGTATATAAATGGAAGGTCCAATACCATCACGGCTGGTTAGGTTAGGTTGGGTTATGTTAGGTTGGGTTGGGTCAGGTTGGGTTGGGTCAGGTTGGGTTGGGTCACGTTGGGTTGGGTTTAGATTTTGTGGAATCACAGAAAATGCTGATCAAATGTTGCGATGTTTAAAGTGGAGGAAGGTAACCTAACCTAACCTCCTTGGATGACCTGACACGGCTGGCTACAAGAGGTAAACAAAGCTCACCCCTCAAAATTGTTTGTTTATTTAGGAGAGTTTATGGTTTTGCACTTTATTGTTATTGTAAATATTTAGCAACGTCAGAAAATTAATTTTTGGGAACAAGATTCTGCAAAAATCGGGACATAATTATAGTTAAACATGAACTCATCTATACTTGAGTGTTATATCAGATTTTCCAACCAAGTGGTGTTTTTCTTGTGTGGTGTCTAGGACTATCACGTCCATGTGTAGCCTATAGGGATTTGCGCCTGCGTTTGGTCTTGTTTGTTTATGTCATGACCGCCTAGTTGTTTATGTCATGACCTCCTAGTAGTGAAAGCAGTGACCTACTCCTTATTCCCGAGCGCCAGAACACAACATGGTCAAGGGCTAATAGCTAAAGAGTAATACCGGGTAGTTGGTTGTCCTTTGCTTTTTTACAATTAAAATACTTTAGTTTCGGGAATATTTATAAGTAAAAAGATAAGTTTTCCCCCCAGGAGACAGGTTGAGGTGGAGGGACGGAAGGATGTAGGGTGGTGGTCGGAGAGGGGGGCGATGGGCGGGGCGGTATAGCGGTGTTGAACACAGCTGACAGGCAGCAGAGGGGCGGCGGGTAGCGGCAGTCACGCGCGCTACCCCACCACCACACTCACTGCGCTCTCCCACCCACACACCCGGAACTCACTCACTCACTCGACACACACACACATACACACACTCTCACTCTTCCATCTGCTTGCAGGCAAACCACAACCACAAGTCTTCTCTCTCTTACCCCGACACATTCTCCCGTGAGTGCTAATCAAATAAGACGTATTTAAAAGACTTACCGCACGGGGCTTTGGTAACAAAACACAAAAGATCCAGTGACTTAACCCTCGTCCCGTGGTGTTGATTGTTTACACTCCCCAAAGAGCATTACCATAACCTACTAGTGCGCCCCCCCCCCCCCCACCGTCAAGAATATAAACCAAACGATATATTATTACAAGGAAACTGAGAAGCTGAAGCAAGGAGACACCCCTGTATACTTCACATCACCCCCACGGCCATAGTGTGCGTGTGTGTGTGTGTGTGTGTGTGTGCGTGTGCGTGTGTATGTATGTATGTATGTGTGTATCTAGAACTTATTAAAGAAATACCAAAAAACCTGTTGGCCACGATGTTATGATGAACTGTTAAGTGTGTTGACGCAGCGGGGAAGATCTCTATATTACCCAGGGGTCTCTGTGTCACCCAGGAGGACTTGAGTAAGGTGAGTGTGTTGTGTGTCACCTAGGAAGGGTTAAGGTGTCGTGTGTCACCTAGGAAGGGTTAAGGTGTCGTGTGTCACCTAGGAAGGGTTAAGGTCTCTTTTGTGTCACATAGGAAGGGTTAAGGTCTCTTGTGTGTCACTTAGGAAGGGTTAAGGTCTTGTGTGTCACTTAGGAAGGGTTAAGGTCTTGTGTGTCACTTAGGAAGGGTTAAGGTCTTGTGTGTCACTTAGGAAAGCCTAAGATCTTGTTTATAGCTTTATTGTGTGACCCTGAAGTATTGAGTGTAATATTGTTGCTGTGTGTGTGTGTGTGTGTGTGGGCGTCAGTTTCCACTCGGCTTCACAATAGCTTAGGAGTGAGTGAATGTGTGTCTGTCATCACTTGTCCACACCTCTTGTTACTTCCTTGTCTGTCTCCACACCATTTGTTCCGAGAGAGAGAGAGAGAATAAACGGGGTTCTTTTATTTCTATCTATAACACACACACACACACACACTATGGTCCTGATACCAAACGATTAGTTGTAATTGTACTTTTGTCATTACTTTAGGCTGCAGTGTATTAGGATGCCCTGGTGGTTGACCCCGGCAATGGAGGACAGCGGCGAGCGTTAAAGGAATCAAGAGAGGGTAGTGAACAGCAGGCAGCTGGGGGGGGGGGGGGGGATGGCCTGTGTCGCCTCCTAACCTAACCTATAACTAATTTAAGTTAACTTGAATTCAGGTTAAACAGAAAGTGATTTTTGCACGCACAGAAACTGCCTTGAAGTCTACGGATATTATGTGTATCATTTATAGAGTTAAGTGACTATAGATATTCCGCATTATATTCAAATTTATAAGGAAATGAACCGGAAGTAACGCCAACAAAGAAAATGAACCGGAAGTGACGTGTACAGGTGTCCAAGTTGAGACAGGTGTGGTAATGTGAAGACAGGTGATGATAATCTGATGGAAGAAGGGAAGTCAGAATCTGCCCTTGACTCTGACGTCCGTAGTTACTAGTAGTGGGTGGTTTGATGGGTGGTGTAGTGGGTGGTTTGATGGGTGGTGTAGTGGGTGGTTTGATGGGTGGTGTAGTGGGTGGTTTGATGGGTGGTGTAGTGGGTGGCTGTAATGGGTGGTGTAGTGGGTGGCTGTAGTGGGTGGCTGTAATGGGTGGTGTAGTGGGTGGCTGTAGTGGGTGGTTTGATGGGTGGTATAGTGGGTGGCTGTATTGATGGTGTTGGTGAGTAAATATAAACACCTTTTCACGTGTGTGTGTGTGTGTGTGTGGTTCTTCAAACATCTGGAGACACACAGAGAGAGAGACAGAGAGAGAGAGAGAGAGAGAGAGAGAGAGAGAGAGAGAGAGAGAGAGAGAGATTTTAATTAACAAATTTAGAGAGGTCGGCTGTCGCGTGGTGGGCCTGTTTGTTTACACTGAGTCGAGGAGGGGTGGGGGCGGGCTGGCAGGCGGGGGCGGGGGGGACGACACTTTCATCCTCACCCTCACACACACTTGTACTAGCACTTATCACAGCTTAGGGTAACACTTTGTCTTTATTCACCTGGCGATGGTCTTAGGTATGGATCAGTAGGGGATAAAATCATGGTTGGTTCGTCAAATGACATGTAATTCCAAAGTTGTTTCTGAGTTGGTACCGCTGCTCAATGGCCTCCTGCCCCCCTCCCCCCAGCTAGTGATATGTGGTTGAAGGTTCCTTGTGAGTGTATTTGCTAAGATCATCGCCGTCGTTTAATTAGAGAAGACTTTTGAGCCTAAGGGTGTGACTTGGCCTGAAGGGAAAGAGGATCTATTAAGGGCTGGGAAGGTCTTCGTCAGATCAGTAAGTGTGGGAAATCGTCCATAGCTGCGAGAGTAATTCAGGTAAAAATGTTTGTTGATGTTAAATGAGCTTAACCTAACCTAACCTAACCTAACGTACCGTAACCTAACCTAACTTAAATTACCTTAATCTAATCTTTTCTTTACCATAATTATGACTTTTACCGGGTGAAGGTGTGTGTGTGTGTGTGTGTGTGTGTGTGTGTGTGTGTGTGTGTGTGTGCCTAGACTCCAGTTATTGTCATGTACACAGCAACAACATGGCCCTAACCTAACCACCACCATGTTAAAAAAAACAAAACAAGTGTGTGTTTTTCTTGCCGTTCATCTCGCAGCTCTTCCACCTTCATCGCCGTCAGTTGCGAGTCTCCTGAGTAGTGTCACGTCCTTCACTCCGTTCTTTACATCGTCAGAGCTTCACCATAATCCATCTCGAGGGACTACAGAACCAAGACAATTCATTAATGTGGATCAAACTTACGGACACACACACACACACACACACTGGTACACACTCATCCCTGTTATCACACACACACACACTGGTACACACTCATCCCTGTTATCACACACACACGAGCGGGTCCAGAGAGAGAGGCTGGTGTGTGGGGAAGTATCTTTATGCTATCATCAGTGTCAGGCAGAAGGGGCGGCAGCTGCTGGGGTTGGCGGCCACCAAACATTTATCTGATGCCATTACGTGGGGAGGAAATATTGCTGAAGTGTGTCGGGGAGAGAGCGGGTGATGAGGGGAGAGAGCGGGTGATGAGGGGAGAGAGCGGGTGATGAGGGGAGAGAGGGGGTGATGAGGGGAGCAGTATTGTAAACGATCACTATCTCTTTGAGTAGCCTGGCCCAACACCCTCATGTGTCTCGTAGGCTACAGCAGCTACATGTATCGTGGTTTATGTAGATCATTTAAACTATACAACTACACATATATGTAGGCTTTATCAACTACAGTATCTACGTCGTGGTTGTGGTAGTATATGTAGGTCCTACCTGGTTCGTAAAAAATATACGAAAGTAACCACACACACACACACACACACACACACACATGGGTAGTACAATGTTATCACAATTACCATCTCCTTACTTTGTCTTACCTTAGGTTCAATACCAATGTGGGTGTGGTGTGAGAAGGGTGTCAGCCAGCAAGTTTTCTCCAGGTACAATACTGCAGTTTCCTCCTGTACTATCACTGGAGCCCTGGTGAATGACCCTAACCTAACCAAGTAGTTATGGATAATTAAAACTAGCCAGTACACATACACCAACCTAAAAACAAAACAAAAAACAGCAAGGCGAGGCTGGGTAGAGGCTCACCTATCATCATCACTTAAAAGTTGGTGATCTCATCAGAGCTCTCATGACTGTGGGAGTAAGACGGTGATTGGTGCGTAGTTCTCATGGCCCAGTATACGGTGTTGGCACGATACTCTGTTTAAAACCTGTGTGTGTGTGTGTATAGTACTGTTGAATGTGTCTATGGAAAAGTCATCGTCATGGTAATTTAAACACATAAAAAAAAAACATCATAATTTTACCTTTGAACTCATACCTTTATAGGAGAGCCAGGAGTGTGTGTGTGTGTGTGTGTGTGTGTGTGTGTGTGTGTGTCCATTCATCATTACTGTTGTGTGGGTTCATTTCGAGTCATTTTTTTTAAGTTCATGTATCTTAATTAAGTCATTGACCTTCAGACACACGAGCTAGACCTCAACACCTCTATGTTACTGCCAGATATCAACCTCCTTGGCTGGCCCTCATGGTACTTCTATGCTGGTCAGATAAATAAAGGGACACCTGTTTTGTTGTTAAGGCTGGCAGTAATGAAACAATTGGTACTCACTTAAATCCTCTTACAAGATTATCGTTGACTTGGTATGTACACAGACTAGAAGTATACAAATAAACAATGTACATAGGCAGACAGTGCAGGTATACAAGTAGTGTACATGAACAGTGTAGGTATACAAACAATATACATAGACAGTGCAGGTATACAAACAGTGTACATAGTCTTCAGGTATACAAACAGTGTACATAGTCTGCAGGTATACAAACAGTGTACATAGTCTTCAGGTATATAAACAGTGTACATAGTCTGCAGGTATACAAACAGTGTACATAGTCTGCAGGTATACAAACAATGGTAAATAACATACTCTCAATTCGACTGAGAACGATTTAATAAAACCATCATTTGTTTATTACTTCACCAATCCAACTCACAGTTTCTCTTCCCTGATGATAAACAAACACAACACTGCACTCGAGTCACCTGTCAACATAACCCGAACTATGATTTTTTTTTTTTAATTATGACCTTGACCTTTAACCTTTTCACCCCTAAAACACAACAGTTGTAGGGGTGAATAAGTAAGCAGAGTGTGTATGTTGTAGCTTTTAATGTTCCTGGGTTATATTAAGGAAGTGTTATTCTGGCCCTACAAGGAATAATGAGTGTTGTGAGAGAGAGAGAGAGAGAGAGAGAGAGATAGATTATTACTGGGTGTTAGTGCGTGTTTATCAGTACTGGTAAATGTATACATGTGTTCATGTGTGTGTGTGTGTGTGTGTTAGTATTCATGGGTGGTGGTGGGCGTGTGTGGGCGTGAGGGCGGTGTTAGGGTCTCTGGGGAAGCTCTTAGTGAAGTAGGGTGAGGCGGACACCACGAGTTAAGATGCTCGTCATGTCTCACTAAGAAAAGCAAGAGACAGAGTAAGTGAACGTTCGGACCCCCATTCTCACAAGATCGTAACAGAACGTATGAGAATGTTCCTGACTGCTTGACTTAATATAGACTAACACAACGTCCAAAAAATAACATGGAAATTTGCAGTAAGATTTCCGTAACTAGACACTGTACATTGATTTAGCACCAGACACACTTAAAGGCCTTTGTGAAACATTCTGTACCGTGATTTCATGTCCTGGCTGTGCTTGTGTTTGTACCTGTACTTAATGGCTTCTGGTGTTTGGACAAAACATAATCTGTGAGAATGTTGTCAAAACTTGTTACCACTGACGTCCAAGAGGCTACTGGGTTCTGGTGGGGTTTGTTGTCTCTCTTGTTCAATGTTGAGTTATATTTATTTGTTTTGTGTTTGTTTCTTTCATTTTTGTAAAGTGAATAAGATTAAGTACAGTAGTTACATATACTGTACTGGGGTCGGTGACAGGCAGTGGCCACGTGTTATGAGGTATAGTGTGTATGAGATTACGAAAATGTGTTTTTGTTTACAGAATACTGTACAGCATGGTAGAGCCCGTCGGAGCTATGGCAATGTTTGTGTTGCGGCTGGCGGGGCTGCTGTCTCTCGAGAACGCCATCAAGGAACAGGAGGCCAACCTCACCCACCAGGCCCTCAACTTCACCAGTCTGGGCTTCACTCCAGACACCTCTAATTACACGTGGTCGTCACCACAGGTGCAGCCTCCAAAGGTCAACTCCACCACCCCGAGCAGTGACGACAGCGAGCTACCATCTATGGCAGCCTCTCAACTTGGCGTCACTACACCTGCTTCTGTAGATAACTTCCTTAATCCTACACCTACTGTAGTATCACACTATATTAATATTAAACAACCGCCAAAAATAAATGAGTCTCCAAATTACGCATCAGCGGCGCCAGGCACCTTCACCAGTTATAATAGGAAAAATATAGTGGACGGAGACATAACAGACGATTCAATAGAGTTGTTACCCAGAGCGAGTCCTCTGTCTGACACGAGAGATTTTAATGAAGGAAGCGATATACAGCCATATGGCTCTCAGCCTGTTGAGCACACTGAGCCACAGGTAAGGAAACCTGAGGAGGAGGCAGGAGGGCGTGAGAGAGAAGAAATTGTAGTGCAGAAGGTACAGGGAAGTGTCAAAAGCAGTGCTGATAGTGGAGAGGATGGCAGAGGAGGAACCTTGATGGGGCCTGGCGAGGATTCCCCAGCTTTCGTAAGGATACAAATAGACACAGGAGAGGATCCTCGTGCAGCTGAAGGAACTCTCAGAATAAGTGTTGTGACTTACAGCCCAGGACCAGAAGACTTTCCACAAGTCGACAGGGGGGCAGTCAGGGGTGGTGATCTGGTGACTCTCTCCTCAGCTGTTACAACATCTACACCTACACCCATGCCCACACTCCCACCAACACTCTCACCACCCACTCTCCCACCAACACCCACACCACCCACACTTCCACCAACACCCACATCGCCCACACAAACACATCCCCGCCTTGAGGCTCTTATTGAAGAAGACGACGTGTCAGGCCTCATCGATGCCCCTAAGCTTGCAGGTCTAGAAGCGCCCTCCGAGAACTTCGTTGACAGTGACTTCGAGTACTATGACTTCGGCACTCAGTACCAACCAATGACTCCCAACCCAACTTTGTCTTCCCTGAGCCTGGTAAGCGCCGTGCCTGTCAGAGTGCCCGCCAGGCCCCCAGAGCCCCGTAGAAATCCACAAATGAGGAAACCTGCCCCTGGTAGACCACGGAAGGTCCCTCCAGTGAGACCCATACCCCCGATACCCCCTGTACCCCCTGCTCAACCCCAGAGACCCGTGGTGAGGAACAATCCCTACCCTTACGGCCCCTTACGTCTGCCAGGACCATACTCACCCATCGGCCCCAACCTGCCCCCAACCAGGGACACCAGCGAGGAGCGGGTCGTGACCGAGTACAACTACGAAGAGGATTACTACTATGACCTTGAGGACAACATGGAGGCCAAGTATGAGGTGCAGACGAAGGAGCCTCCTGTCCTCTTTGTGTTCGACAGACCTGGCTACTCTCCGGAGCCTCCCACCACCATGGTCCCTCCCACGTGAGTTGCCCTGCCCTCTTACTCACCCATCTTAGTGACACGTCATTGTTACTCAGGAGTGCCACTTATCCCCACTAATTTCTATTGCTGTTAGTTACTTCCATCAGTTACTACTGTTATTTCTCAGCCGACTTCCACGCATTCAGCTGATGGTCGTCTTCCCCATAATGAGGTGATCCTCTGCCGTCACTGTACCGACTTCTGAACAATATTTTTTAACAACAAAGCCTCATGATCATTACCCAGTGGTTTACGATGGATCTGTGAATAGGTCGTACATTTTCTCCTAGGATTTACTACGTGTATAATATATTATTGCAGCTTCATATTGTGGGTTTTAAGAGCGTATATTATGTGCATACATTTTTCATAAAAAATTCAAATTAAGAGATATCGTGTGATCGTAAATCCAGCCCCTGGTTGGTCTCCGGGTGGAAGGTAAATAAATAAAAGACACGAGCGGAGCTGGGCGGGGGTGGATCTGACTGGCATCTCACTGCCCTGCTCTCAGTCCTCTATAACACAGCACTAAACACCTTTAATGGTGATAGAAATACACCAGCCTCACTGTACACACTTAATTGAAAACACAGGCCAAGTTTGAGTATCACTTAGTCAGTAAAACAGTGTGGGGGGGTGAGGGGTTTTTTGATAATGGCTAGGCTAGGCTGTGTGACCCGCCTCTGTCCGTGACTGACACTCAGACACTCACCCCTTTTGATCTCTGCACCAGACACACTCACCACTCATTACACCCACTGATGGATTTAACATCATTTATCGTAATTGACGATGAGGCAAATCGGTGAGACGTTGTATAGGATTAGAAGGTATATACTTTTTCTCCTTATGTAAACTTGTGGAGGACGGATCATGGGTGGCATATTAACACAAGATGGATGTGATTGTTTTGTAACTCAAGGCTCAAGCCACGTATCTCTCATCTGGCGTGTGACAGTGAACACGAGACATTTAGCAATACAGTACAGTACACAACACACAATATAAAGTTGTTATGGCCATTATAAATAAGTGTTGGCATTATAATTATCATCATATAGAGTTGCAATAACATAAACACATTTCATTGATCTATTATATTGAACTTCTGTGTTGAGGTGCGGTAAAATAATACTTTATGACAACATCACCAGTGGCATGATAAATTATGTCAGATGACAATGGCACATGTCTGATGCCAGACCTGTGTGTTTTAACTCATCAGTTCCTGTTGTAGTTATGTGTCTGACTCATTAGATGTATGTTTGCTGTCAACTGTGTTTTATGTGAGGCGGTGTGCCTCGGGTCTAACCTGGGGCAGGTCTCCGTACCACTGGCACTGGGTAGCATTGTCAGTTTTTCTCTCTGAATTCACTAATAACCACACAGGTGGGTAGAAGCTGTATCGTTGTATAACAAAAGATAACTCACTACCACAGTGTACAGTGCAGATATCAGTTAGTGATGTACCTGTACTGTTTGTCAAAGGCAACGTGACGTTACCATATAAAAACAAGAAAGACTTAACTATCAGCTAGCATCTGCTAATATAAACTATTTACCCTAACCTGGTACAGTAATGGATCCGATGAGCCCTATGGCCTGTTAGTGACACTTTTAATACACCACTGTACAAGGAGGCACCTTGGCTGTTATACTGTTCAGGCTCAACCATTTTCACTCTCCAACTATAAAGTTAGGTTCAGTCGACCAAAAGCTCCCTAGGATCGAATCAACGTATCTTAGGACAGGAGATGAGCATTGTATCCACTCAGTCGCCTCACCTTACCTATTCTGTCATCAATAACTTAATCTAACCACCAGGGCAATAATGTTCCAGTATCATAATGCTAGCTACTTCATTCATTATACTGTACAGGCTGGTGAAGGAAGAATTAATTTGAAAATCACTTTATTACAATATAATACAACACGTAAAGTTTTATGTCTGAGCTCTGGTGATATTTTTTTATAGACCGAGGAAATAATTTAAACAAAGTACAAGTGACTGAACCCTCGGTGACAGGGGAGACTGTGTTGGTCGTGTGGCAGTGTTTGTGTACCTACAGTGTCTTTGTACATGCTCAATCATTGTGAATTCATATGTCACTTTTACTGAATGATTATCCATCAACCTATCAAGTTAAATTTCACGCTCTGTCAGAAGTAAACATCTTGATCCCATGTAGCTATTTATTTAATTTTTATTTGTATATAGTATTTATAGTGAGGATGAGATAGAGAGAAAAAGAGAGAGACATAGAGAAAGTGAGTCATAAAGAGAGTGAGGGACATAGTGAGAGAGAGAGAGAGAATGAATGAATCAAAGAGAGAAAGTGAGACAGAGAGATGATGATGATCATACCAGCTGCTCACCTCCTCCTACACATGTGCCCTCAGTGTTGGGATTTGTCGATCCTTTTTTTATTTTTTATTTTTATTTTACACCTGACAAAAAGTTTAATTGAAAATAGATTGACTTCTAATTTGTTGTCACTTAATGAGAAGAAGAATTTAAAATTAATTAAATTTTGTAACTTATTGATTAATTTTCTTTCATGTAACAAAATATGAACTATTTTTTTATAGAAATTATTAATATTTTTTTCAGGAAGTATTTTTTTTTCCACATAACACAATACCGGAATAACTTAAATAAACTTTAAAAAATCTGTTTATTTTCAGGTTTGTTGATTTGTAATATTTGACACCATTTATGTATTACCCGATGGGAATTTATTTATTTCTTGTGTACAGACGAGCGCCCACACCCAGTGACCCATGGGATTGTTTCCCTAGATGCCCCAGGTCAGTGTTCTTATATGTTACTGCTCCTCCCAGGAACCTGTTACTTTTCCTCCCTAGAATCTGTTACTTCATGCTAGGACACCTGTTACTGGTCCTTGGAACCTGTTACTTATCCTCCCTCAAACCTGTTACTTCTCCTCTCTCGAACCTGTTACTTCATGCTGGAACCTGTTACTGGTCCTTGGAACCTGTTACTGGTCTCTGGAACCTGTTACTGGTCCTTGGAACCTGTTACTGGTCTCTGGAACCTGTTACTTCTCCTCCATGGAACCTGTTACTGGCCAGCTCATTGATCTCATTCCCATACAGTGAATCACTTATCCACTTACCAAACATAAGCGTAGAAAATGGCAGTGAAACAGTGATCAACACGATGATGAGTGCAGCACAGGTACACACACCCTGATGAGTACAGCACAGGTACACACACCCTGATGAATACAGCACAGGTACACACACCCTGATGAGTACAGCACAGGTACACACACCCTGATGAGTACAGCACAGGTACACACACCCTGATGAGTACAGCACAGGTACACACACCCTGATGAGTACAGCACAGGTACACTCACCCTGATGAGTACAGCACAGGTACACACACCCTGATGAGTGCAGCACAGGTACACACACCCTGATGAGTACAGCACAGGTACACACACCCTGATGAGTGCAGCACAGGTACACACACCCTGATGAGTACAGCACAGGTACACACACCCTGATGAGTGCAGCACAGGTACACACACCCTGATGAGTGCAGCACAGGTACACACACCCTGATGAGTACAGCACAGGTACACACACCCTGATGAGTGCAGCACAGGTACACACACCCCAAAAAGTATCTTTAAGAGGCAGGGGGGTCCAATGAATTTCAAAATAAACACTGTGACTCCTGTTATCTCGGTAGGGTTGTCAAAATTTGTCATACGTTGTGTCATATTGTCTCACACAAAATAGTACAGATGTTTTTTGGAGTGTGTATATAGTGTTTAGCAGTGGCGGCTCGTGAAAAAAAAAATGGAGGGACTGCAAGCCTCACACCGAGTCCCCACCAAACAATAAGCATGGAAAGCAGAATAAAGTATTTGCCTCGTCACAACCACAGAGCCATTCACATTTCTGATAAACACTGATGTTAAACTGGCATGTATATTCTTTGTTCCTGCTTATACTGTTCTGAAATTCCATGCTTATTGTTTGGTGGGGACTCGGTGTGAGGCTTGCAGTCCCTCCATTTTTTTTTTCACGAGCCGCCACTGGTGTTTAGTGAATAAGGTTAAAACTCCTGCAGGTACACGCTAATTGACTGGAACATGGACTATGACGTGAGAATGTATCCGGAGACACTGTGGGTGAGCACCATCATGATCTCCGACAACCGGGTCCTCGCTGAGCTAGAGGGATACATGCGCGTCCAAGACTACTTCTACGGCCTCAACGACCAAGGTAATCAGGTTAGGTTAAGGGTAGGAGGAGAGAGGTCAGGGAGGCAGATCTGTGGGTAGCAGATAAATAAATTGGCCTTACTTGTGTATATAATTTACATCTTTCTTTCATTTTCTTTCCTCTCTCTCTCTCCTGCACAAGGTTCCTGCATTTTGATAGAATTTCAGTACTTGTGACTTAGATATCTGATTTACACAACAGTGTCTGATGCACGAGTTTTCTTGGTGTGTGGAGTGAAGAGGATTCTCCCGTACCTTGTGAGAGAAGTGTAGGTGGAGTATAGAGTTAGACACAACTGCACTGGAACATACAGTACAGTATACTGTATATGAGTAGATCTTTGAGTGGAAATTGAGGAAATGCTGATCACTGTATAAGGCAGAGTTAAACCAGTTATACGTAGTACTGTATATGTCATACTGTCTTGGTTGGAAACTGCAGGTAGAATATATTAATAATATTTTTAATTGAATCTAATTTTTAATTTTGATTTATAATTACTCCCTCTTATTAGCTTACTAGCCATTCAGACAATTAATCGTTTCTTTGTTAATTTGCTACAACTTTCGTTGTCCAGTGTTAGTGCAGGAGAAAATTGGAGTACCTGGAGAAAACCTGTGATGTTTGGTAGGGTCGCGCTGGATAACACCCTTCTCACATTCATCTGGGCCAGGGATCGAACCCAGGATAATTGGGGAGAGGAAAGTGCACTACCAGTGTTCCATCAACAGCACTTGATCTTTGTGCATTAGGCTTGATGTCCATGGTATGGATTAGTAAGATTTATTGAATACTTTTAGTGAAGTGAAACTTTTCTATCAGGAAGGTTAGATAAGTCATGCTGAAACCTAAGATGTGTTGTGATATGTGGAGTAAATTTATATGTTTTGAGGTGACAATATACTGCAGTATAGTACCATCACCCAAGCCTCTCTGAACACTGCTCCTCTCATAGGGATGGTGCTCAACCTGACCGTGCCCTTCGTGACGCAGATCAAATATGGGAAGCATCCCGGAGTCTTGGCGGAGACCAATGACTACACGGTGTCCCTCTATGTCCAGCCCACCTACTATGAGAACATGGAGATCCCCACCCCCATCAGTAATGAGGTAGGTTTGTGTGTCCCAATATTTATGGTCCCACTCCTGTTATTGACTACACTGCTTAACATTACTTTATCCTCGATGCCACTGACTAGCCTGTGAGTCACTTGGTTGGTCACGTCTCTGTTAATAGATGCACACTGCTGGCAATTACAAGGCAGTTACTGGCTCCAGAATGTTTCTATATCTGTACCAGTGTTGGTCAAGTCTGGTTCTTGAATGAGTTCACACTTGGTGCCTTGACAACATTCTCTGGCAGGCTACAGGGTGTTCCAAAAACTCACAACTCGCATTTGGATTATCTGTAATAAATGGAGTTTGAAATTGTAAAATACTGGATATGATTTATGTAGTAGTATGGTTAGCAGTTATCTTTTCTCGGGTGATGTCCTGGCTGTTAGACAACATGTTTAGTAATATTAGCAGGAACTCTTATTTTCCCAATAGATTTTGAAAGAATTTGTTGTTACATTATATTTCTTGGCATGAAAGTATGTTACAAATATCAGTAAGTGTACAGTATGTGTATCTTAGATCAATAGTTTTTACCAGTTGTTCTTTAAGAGTTATGACAAATTTTAAGAAATTTACAATGAAAGATTATGTATTTGTAGTTAGAATTAAGTTTATGCACTACTATGCTGAGTTTTCCTATTGTCTGATTTATAGTTGATGGAAGTGAGATAAAAATAGTGTTGGTTTCTTAGTATACTGTACTGTAATGTGTGTAAGTTGGCTGTTGAGAGGAAGCAAATAAAGTATTTTTCTTTATTTTGTAGGAACCAAAGTTTGTTTTATGCCCAGGTCCTTGTTGATGAACTGGAGACCAAGACAGTGTTTGTGCACAGCTTTGAGGCTAATGTGTGGGATGTAACAGAAAGCTTCCTGGAGGAGAAGGTTCAAACCCTGATGGAGCAACTCAGACACAACGGTGAGGCCTTCCTCGACCGCTACTACTACCTCGCCTCCTACAGTAGGTGAGTGTGTAGCACCAGAGTACAGGAAGGTTTGGTTATGTACTACAGGGTATTAACTCTCCTACAGTATACCGGTATGTGTGTCTGGGGGCACCATGAAGGAGTGTTTGTGACTGTATTCTGTTCTCCCTGCAGAAGGATGTGGGTCAGGGCCAGTGGGGTGTACAGTTCTGCTTAGTGTACTGATTATCTTCTAATATAATAAAGTAACATATATTACCTGCAGTTTACATTATGTTTGAAATATTCTGTTGGTCAGTTTCACTTAGAGGTACCACATAAGTTTAAAGGTTTCTCTACATTGTTTAATATTCTGAATTAGTCATACAGTAAATCATCCTCTGTGGGTTACAAAGAGTATTTAATTGAACCTCTGATGAAATTTCAGTGTTGGTCATCTGCCACACACACAGTAGACTAATAACAGATTATATGATGCAGTAAATTCCCCATACCAGTCTAGTGTCCACTCATTCACTCACTCACTCACCCACCCACCAGGCCAGAGCTGTACCAGACGGTGTATTATGAGATATGGATTTATGCCACCAACTTCCGTGACCCCCAAACCACCAGTAAGTCCACCAGCTACAACAGGCGGCCACAGACCAACAAGATCACGCAGAAGACTCTTAATAAGCTCTGTCGAGGTAGAGTAGTAATGAAGTTTATGCCAGTAGAACCTTAGAAAGTTACATGTATAAGTTAGATACATCAGGAAATATAAAGTTACCCCACTTTAGGCTGTTTCTTGTTCAGATAGGTAGATTATCAGTTGTAGATAACTTCTCTAGTTAAAGGTTCACCGTGTTGCGGAGTTCTTTTTTAATTACTGTATCTCCTACAGCTCGATGATTTGTACTGATATACTGTACACTAGAACCATTACTTATTTTCTATGTTTTCATATGTGGATTATAATACAAATTGTTATACAAATGACTTTTTGAATTTACATTATGGGGAGACTCCAGGAAATATGGATGTTTGATTTTAAACTTATTTATAAATATATAATTTACATTACTATAACAGAGACTGATGTTAGAGAGCTTCTGTTATGAAATATGTCCATTATGTACTGTAGTGTAGTGCTCCATAGGATGTATCACAGTGGTGTGGATTGATTTGGACCTCAATACAACTTTCATTCTACAATAGGTGTGGAGTGTCCCAAATTTGAGGTGCTGAGAACGTACAAATATGGCATCCAGAAGAGACGTTACTACCATGGACTATTTGCCTCCACATCCTCCACAGAGTGTCAGTTTACCACCATGAGTGTGTGGAAGGGTTTCATGCCACTTCATTTATATAAGCACGGTGTGTATGGCAGAGTGTCATTCTTTTTCATATTATTATTATTACTACTAACAATTTTTATTACTGAATTAGTATTTATGCTATTAGAATTATCATTGTGTACAGTATTATTTCACTGGTGCATTGAGAATTTCATATTAGTTGAGGCAACTTCTCTTTAATGGCACAGGGTCCAGAAGACAGAGCCCCAGGAAGCTGTGTTATTTTCATTATTTTCTTGATAAACAAAAGATTGTTTTGTAATCATATTTTATAAATGAACGAGGAATGGACACCTTATTTTTACCAGAGAAGTCTAAAGGTAAAAGCCCAGGTTAGGAAAGATAAATTATTATTCAAATTTCTTTTTTTAATTTTTGTCCCAGTCATTAGTTGAGGCTCTGCGACCCTGAATTTTCACCTTCAAACTTTTGTGGCTATGCTGTACATGAGTTGTCTGTTGCATCAGATTACTAAAGAAGATATAGGTACTATACCAAATTTAAAAGAGTATGTTTCTCATATATAATATTAAACCATTAACCTTCACCTTGGTTATGTATGCAGGTGTCAACTCACACATGGAGGTGATTGAGGCCACTCGACCCATAGCTCTGGTGCACATTCTGGATTCCACAGACCCTAATACGGAGTGTCCTCAGAACCTCACCATGTCCCTCTACCTCCCACACCGACTCCACTCCAACCCACCGATTACCGGATATGCTGCAGTCAGTTATCTTACGCAGCTTGGTTCAGAACATTTATAATACTCTTATTTAGCACTTGAAAAGCAATTCAGTAAATCTTTTCTCTAATAACCAAATTTCTCCTGTAAAGTCCAATGATTCAGACTGTTTGTTTGCATGTCATGTTGTCACCTTATCTTTCACTAGTCATTATAAAGTGGTTCAGATTTACAATGTGATATTAATTATTTGTACTGTTTCCAGCCTAACGTGCACATCACAGCTCTGGATGATGTGATCGTGTACGCCTACACTGTCGGAGGGTACCTGCTGGACCCGGGAAGAGTACGCAAGGAGCTCTCTGACATGAAGTACAGGCTTTCAGAATTTGGAGCTTGTTACAAGGACGACGAGCATTATGTTGTCATATATGATTTTATTGTTCGGTAAGTGATGAGAAATAAGACTTTCAGATACAGTAGTTTCCAAATATGGTTTAAGGACCTGGAAAGCTTATGTGGATGATATAGAAATTGTATCAATATATTTTTTGCATTAATTTTGTCAGTTTAAGATATTTTATGGTAATGTTATGATTTAATGTAATCTTGTCCCCTAAGGTACCATGGACGCCAGAATGAAATTTGGGTAGTGGCAGAAAATTGCAAAGCAACACACAATGGTTAGACACTGTTTATTTACTGTAAATCAAATCTTAGAGTTATTAGAAATGTTTGATAATAAAATATAATGACAATTTAAGAATACAGTACAAGTTATGTAGGGTTTTATTATGGACCGATGTAACAGGTCACATTATGCCTCTTCACTCGTTTTTATCCAAGGTGTAAAATTACCTAGACCAAGGTTGACTCGAGCCTATAACATAATCTGTTGTTGGTACAGCAATAACACACATAGTAACTCTCACCAATATGTTAAGAGTTTGAGTCGTGCTTGGCTCGGACACATGTGAGAAGGGTGTTATCCAGTGTGACCTTATCAAATATCACAGGTTTCCCAGACTCCTGTTTCCTCCTGTACTAATGCTGGATAGACCAACCGTCCAAATGGCTATGATGAAGCTGATAACTGGTGATAATAATAATAATACTGTGACAAAAAACCTAACTTCCTGGATGAGCTTGGCTGGGTGTTAACTGGTCTGGGCCAGAGTGCACCCTGGTAAAAATAGGTCAAGATATTAACTGGCTTGTGTCACTGGAAGAAAACCTTTATTTATTTGATGATAATGAAATTAACTCAATTTTAGATAATATGTATATACAGTATACTATGTTTCATGTTGATCCACAATGAAAACGTGGATAAGATAAATCGTGATAAAATCACACGGGAAAAGGGAAACAACGGAGCAAGTTGCCTCTGAAGATGTCTTGAATAAAGACGAAAGCTAAGGTGCTCCGTTGTTTCCCTTTTCCCGTGTGATTTTATCAAGTGTACTATGTACGTACTGGAACTATTGGTGACTTATATTGTGTTTTGGTAACTACAGTACTTAAGTGTAACTACAGTACAATGAAAGTTTAATATTGAATGTGTATATGTACAATGACTGATCAAGTTCTCTATAATAAACCGTACATTTTTTAAGCATACAGAGAATTTGATCTCGGTTGGTGTTTGTAAAGTAATGACAGTGTGGAAAATGTCTGTAAAACAATGATGATCATGAGGATTTGTTCATCACTGTCACATAAAATGGCTAAATATTATTGTAAATAAAATCAACAAGGAGGGAATTATGAAATACTGTACTATATACCAATATTTGTTGATATTCTCTGATAACAAGATACATTAAAAATATTGAAATTAATTATATATTTTCATCTAATTTTGGTATGTAAAATGTATCTTGAGGTCAGTCTCAAAACTCTGTGCTCACACTTTCATACTGTGGAGCCATACTTGGTACTGTACGAGCAGGAAGTGAATTGTCAGGTAGTGTATTGGATTTTGTGTCTGAAAAGTCCCTTGATGTAAAGCCACAGCATTTTTATGAATACTTCATCACTGTATAACACATCTGCTGTAAATTTTATACTATTTGTCATTTATATGAGGTAGAGTCACTTGGGAGTTGTTGGCTGTTGTATGTTAATAATGGTTATAGGATATTTCATCACAGGATAATTCGTCAATGGTTCAGTATAAACCTAACCCAGCCTAACTTAACCTAATCTTGGTTTCATTGCCTCCAAATAAAGTTATTATAAAAATTTAATATATATAACAAGGTAGACTGATGATGAATTGTCTGTTGACGAAATGTACTCCCACCGTTAATAACTTATCTTGCAGCTCTTTGGGAACTGTGTAAGGATAAGATGTCATGGATGATGCTAAAAGCATAGAAATGCAATGAATGAAATAAAGGACAGGAATATCATGAACAGGTCTGTCTGGGCTGCAGTAATAATTGTGACTGAGAGATGATTTATTTTTTTAACTCTGGGATTGATAATAGGTGAGGCGAATGAGTGTGTGTTTTCTGAGGAAGCATACAGCTGATTAATTGATGTTCTGGATCTTCAAGTCTGGCTGTCATAGTATAGTGCACCAATGAGTTAAAGAAAATGTGTTCCTCTACTTTGTTGTGTGATGAGAGGTGGGTGAATGCCTTTACACTTAAATACTACTGTAATATAAAGGCAGATGAAAAGGTGTAGAAAGGCAGGAAATTCTAAAAGAAGATTTGAGAGGTATGAATGAGATGGATCATGATATAGCTGTACAGTACTTAAGTGAACTTGTATAAACCAAAGGATTAACATGATAAAGACTGAACTACTGTGACTGGGAGTAATAATAGTTTGGGTATAGATAAGTACACAAGACATGGCTGCCTCAGATAATGGGTGTACGACCAGTGAAGATTGATAATGATAAATAATTTACTAAATATGAAAAACTTGTTAGAAACCTTATGGGAAACTGTTATCAATTATATGTTGAGTTTCATCCTGTTTAATGTTGGTTACTGTACTGTACTCTGTTCCTCAGTGTTTGTTGCTCTCCCAGTTTTGTTTTTATATCGAATGGTTATGTATTAATTTCATAACAGGTGAGAAAACCCTTTGCAATTAGTATAGGTTGTGTGGAATTGCACCATTTTTTAGTCAATTGAGATTTCATTTGAAAAGAAATGTAGGAATTGTTTTGTATTTTTGTAGTACAGTACTGTCATAGTAAAAGAGGTAGAAATGGTAACATTAGTCCTTATAGTAGTTTAAGGAGGAGTGAGGAACAATGTCACAAAAATTTATCTGTGAATTCTTCTGAAATAATTATCATGAGTACATAAAGTAAGCACATGGAGGGTGTGATGACATGAATTAGATTGTGAAATTTTTGTCTCATTATCATGGAGGAGGAACAGTAGATAAAGAAAATATTCTTAGTAATTTTTCTTGAAGCTGGTAGAGGACTTTTTCTAATATCTTCAGGGATGACGGCTGCTGCTACTTAAAGAATTCTTATGGTGGGAAAATATGATCCTGTACTTGATGTGACCTGAAAAGTGCCATACTACAGTAAACTAATAAATGGTGAAATAATAAGAAAAAAATACCCAAACTTGTTGACTGTGTTTGTTAAAAATGAGATCTTAGCCATATAACCCTTGGCTTTTCTCTGAGAAGTACAGTACTACCTCCAGAATGTTACCTAGTACAGTGCCTCCTGATATAAAATGTGTTTTAAAGCCCTGCAAGAGAGTGAGGTTAATGTTACAATAATGTGTAAGGTGTGTTGGATATTTAAATAATGTGTAGAAATGTGCTATGAAGTTTGTGTGCATGAACTTCTGCTTTAAGAGTCCCCTTTTACCATATTGCGAGGCATACATTTGAAATGAAAGTGGATAGTTTGATATCATTCAGTTTTTATTTCAGAGGATTTATTGTACTGACCTTCACAAAACAGTACTTATTACCAGCCATCTCTCATGAAACAGGCTCACTTAACAGATGTTTACAAATACAGAAAATAACTCTTGGAGAATTAATGCATAAAGAAATACTTGTATGAAGGTATATACAGGTAATTCAGTGCATATTACTTGTCTTAGACATTGTGTATAAAAACATAAGTCCAAAATACATTTGCTAAAATTGTTTTGTCAAAGGGCAAAGTATATACAGTATTTATACAAAGTAGTAAAATACAGAAACACCTTTTATGTAAATGGCCTGTTGATCCTGTACACTGCCAGAATGATCATGTAAATAGTTTAGTTATATCTCATGTGTGTAAGAATGGTGAAGGTAATTTGAAATGATAAGTTTCATCAATAAAGATCTTGATATGATATTTTACTCCTGTGCTAGACAACAGCATGGTAGGTACAGTACAAAAATTAGACACTCATTAAAGGTGCTGAACGCCCCTCATCAAAATTTCTTATATAAAATAGGGTCCATAAGTTGTTGAATAAAGATGGAAAATGATGATAATCAAACTTGCCCTTGATTTATAGCCATTTCTTTTCAGTCTGCAATGCCTTTTTAGAATTACTGAGCAAATCAATACAATATGGGATTTGATATAGACAGTCATTTAGGTGGGTCATGGTAATGCTCTTTATCCTATGGTGTGGGTTAGGATATCTAGGCTGAGTTTGACACTGCATTCTCTGTCCATATTTTGCCACAGCTACATATCCTGTTAGAAATTTCAGTGGGGGTCAGACATCACCTTGAAATACTTGTCTTGTTTTCTCCCAACAGTCGTAGAAGAAGCTGATATTCATTGTTACGCTTCTGTGTTTAATCTCTGTATGTAAACCAGTGATTATGTACACAAACGTATAAATAGAGATACCCAGTGTTTATATTACGGCATTTAACACATCTTTCCATTCTCTATGATGTGTAAGTTTTTGTAAAGTAATGTACATACTTTCCTGTGGCTGTAGGTCAAGTGGGCTACAGTATGAGCAATATCTTACTTAACTTCACCCACCCATTAAGTTTGTGGACTATTAGGACTGTGGACCAATAGATCTGGACCATTAGGATTGTGGACCATTAGAACAGGACTGCAGCCTGTTTGACCAGCCACCTATCCAGTCTTGTAAAACTTCAATATTTACTGCCATAAGAAGCATTATCTTCTTAGAAATGATTTAACTGAAACTTAATGTCAAAATCACATGATAAGTTGCTGGGGGAACATTCATGATGTATATGGGTAATGTACAGCAAACTAATATAAATAAAGATCTATAAAGTATACAGTACTTCTAAATGTGTAACCAGAATGGTATTATATGTATTCTAAGATGTGCCATTGGTTATTATGGATATATGGTAACACCCGGCAGCCATTTTTGAGGACAGAAGGAGGCATTGTGGACAGCTGCACTTAATTGGTTTTATTTCCCCAAATGTAAAGTTTGGTAACTTAAGTGGGTGGACCGGGGTGTGCCAAGAGTGAACCCATAGAACAGGAGGCAAGTGCTGTATCCACTTGACTGTTGTACCCCAATATTACAGTAAAATGTGATCTAATTTGACTAATTTCTTATGAGTAAATGAATAGTAATTGTAATATATGTACATAGTGTTAATTGTGAAAATATTTATATTGTACCTGTATCTGTATGTATTTATTTTAGGCATTCAATATTTTTGTCTCAAATTACAGTACTGTACACCATTTAGTACTGCACTACTTCATGTCATTGGTAGTGTCCACAGTCATCTTACTTATCAAATATGGATTTAATAAGGGAATAAAACATTAATGATTATATAATACATATTACTTAAATTTAAAAGCTCTGTACAGTTATATATTTGCTGAAGGATCCTGAAGTACATTTTGAACAAGTAACAGGATGACAGCTGATATGTTGAGGATTTCTTGGCTTAGTATTGTACTGTTACTGTAGTACTAAACTGTGCTGAGTAATATTTATAGTTACATATGTACAAACTTACATATATTTACAAATAAAATATGTACACACACACACACACACACACACTAAAACCTCTGTTGTTCAGTGATTGGTACTTCACAAAACACAGTAGCTTAGTTCATGTTGATTTCACTTTTGATACACAAGGAGGCTGTAGCCACCATCATTCCTTAAATGTAAAGTTTGGTTCCTTTTCATGGCAAACCAGAGACACTTAAGACAGATAGGAGACGAGCACAGGACCCACTTGGCCACCACACATACATATACTGTGACTGTTATCGTGACTGTCTTATCCACAGTGACTCTTGCTTGAGCCATGTCACAAGTTGGCAGTGACAAGTGTTTAGTCTTCATTATACTGTAGTGTGAAATTCTCTTCTTCCAGGGAGGGAAATGGCAAAAGTCAGATGAGATTTTTAGTGATAATTTTCTGAGGACAAATGTTTCAAGCTGAGGATTAAATATACAAGAGTACATCTCACTAACTATCAACAGTTAGATGAGGTGACACAAGTGTATTTTGTACTGAGCGCTGAATAGTATTGTGAGTTAACTTGGTCTTCTTTACTATAATAACCTCAAGTCTTTACTATAATAACCTCAAGGTATTAATTACTATATTTGAGCATATTCAGGTTTTCTATTACTCTTCGCTAATAACCTTAATTCTAATGTTTTTATACCATATATAGTACAGTAGTTGAGTTCAATACGATATAATACTTTGTACTTAAACTATATGTGCTTTCTCATTTCGATCTGATGCCCGGTGTATGATAAGCCATCAGTACACAGAGTGATAGAGTGTCCAGTACAGTACTGCACTCAACTGCTTTCACTTCCCCAACCGTAAAATTCAGTTCAGCTGGATGGACTAAGGGTGCCCAGTGTACGAACCACAGCAACCATTAGGGACAAAGAGGTGAATGAATGTTGTATCCACTCGATTGTTAATATGGTATTAGCAAATTTAGACCATCATTCTCCTACTTTGGTATTGTACTTAAAATGTCAATGCTTGTCATCACCTCAGGTCAAACACAGATACTGTAATACTTGCTGTTTTATTGTTTGTGTCTCATGATAGTTGAACTTCTTTTGTGTTCCTTGTCCTGTACTATGTGACTCATGAATATAAGCACCATAGGCACCTCCTAACTTCATGCTGTCAACATGAAGCAGCTGCAGAAAAAGTTGCAGATTGTTTAACGGTTAAAACTGGCACGGGAGTGAAGGAAACTGGAGATGGTGCGAGCAGACTGAACACTTCCTCTGGGTCCCTGGTTGTTGGGGGATCTGCGAGGGTTAATAGATATTTCTCTTCCTTGATTAAAAGTTACACTGTTTGAATTATTTTTGTATTGCATCGAATTGTTAATATTTTGAGAATTTATTTGCTCAGAAGAAGTTATTTTCTTCTCTATGACAGAAAGAAATTCTTTCCAGAGCCTCCTGGCACTTCGTTCTCGAAACACATGAAACAGGAATAAGAAGAAACCTTGGAGAGTGTTGAAAATGCAGAAAAGGTACGAGAATAGGAGGCGTCCTTTCCAAATGGCTAAGATACCAAAGATCCAGGTAAAACCAAGGAGGAAGAAAACACATATGGCCATTTTCAACTGGCTCATTACGAGTTCCTTGTCAGACATGGTTGAGGTAACACGAACACGACCACAGGTAGCACCGTAGATGATGAGGCAGAACATGATCAAGTTGACTGTCATTGTCAGCACCAGTGGTGGTAGGAAAGCATACATAAAACCTTCACTGGACATCCAGCATATTTTAGCATCAGAATTACTATGTCCACTGTCATACAATGTACTGTCATAAACAAGAACAACAATAATTGGTAGCACAGGTGCCCCCCAAGCACTTACAGATGCCTTCCACATGAATCTGGGAATATAAGTGCCTACCACCTTGACAAACTTCAAGTACTGGTGCACAGCCTCAACCAACATCCAGCCAAAGGAGGCCAGGATGAAGTAGTGAAGGGCTACAGCAACACTCCTGCACAAGATTACATTCCAGGTCTGATTAATTCCTGCCAGGAAGATCACTATACTACAGAAAACAGATAAGGACAGATTAACCAGAATTTTGTTGCTTAAGGGCCGTCTCCACTTCTTGAACAACAAGAATGTAGTAAACACCAACAACAGGCTGACTATTGACAAACAACACCCAATTATTGTTATGATGTCAAGAGCTAAGGCGTGGACACCTTCAAGTTCATCATCGTTGTAGTTTATAAGTTGAGCAAAACAAGTTAAGTGATTGCAGAAACAAACTTGGAGGTCACCTTCAGGTTCACCCTCCCAGCAACCCGTATTTGACCAACCACCTTTTCCCGAATTCTTTGTGAAATCCCAATACACACACTTGGAATCATTTCCTTGTTTGTTAGGTCTGAAGATTATTTTTATTGGTTCTTTGAGATCTTTGACAACCTGACCATTATATGTAGCTTGGATGATATGACTATTGACTGAGTGATTGGGAAAGGATATATGATCTTGAAATAGCTTTGAAGTTCTGTAAACAGCAAAAGTTAATTGTAACTTCTTTCTAGCAGTCTGCATTTTGGCGAGTTTGCCAGAGTTGGTAGCCACAATATGAGTGAGGTTTCTAGGAAAGATAATAGCAGCATCGCTGCCGTTGAAGTCAACTTTAGAGTCCTGTTTCACTGTTTCTTCCTTCTGTCCTTCTACCATGGACATGTAACCAATGATAGGAGAATTTATTTCTAAATCCAGGCATTCAACTGATATGTGTTTTCTGATTGCTTTTAAGTTCTCATCACCTTCACTAAGTTTGACCTTAAATGTGATGTTCTCAAATGCTTCAAAGAGAATACTTGAAGAATTTAATCTATTTTGAACTGACTCAAATACCTTATCATCAGCTTCCATGACATTATTAAGGGTGTCAACAATCTTTTCTAGGTCATTTTTGGTCACTATTTCTTTGTTTGTTAGGTTCTGAAACTTGGTAGCAATGAAGTGTATGTCAACTGGTTTAAGTAAACTTCCATTGGCAGTGAGGATGGAGAGTGTTGTTATGGCATCAGGTGATGAAGATGAGTTGTTCCTGTTCATCTCCCACAGCTGCTTGGTGATATTGGAAGGCTCCTCTGTGCAGTTTCCAGACGGCGTCTTCCATTGGTAGCCGACCAGGAAGTCTCCCACACACTCTCGGGTCACTGGTTCTCCTCCCTCAGTGACGCACAACTCCTCAGGCAGCACAACACCACTGGCTTCTATCTTAGGCCAAGTGAGATTCCTGATGCTGATACCGTAGTCCACCGTGACCTCACTGACACAACCTACAGTGCTCTTTATGCTGTAAATGGAGCAGTCAGAGAAATTTTCCTTTGTTGCAAATATTTTCTCAAACATTTCAAACATATTTCCCTCTGTCAACATTGCCTTGTTGTCTATAAATTCAAATTCCACGAGGAAATTATGACTTAATTCTTTCTTTGATACATCAACTGAGTAAAAGAAATTGTCTGCATTTATTACCACATTTGAAAGTTTTAGTTTTTCTAACTCAACTTTAAGTTTCCTTATAAAGGAATGTACACAGGGCATGGAATTCACTCTTTGTGGGACTAAAGTATTAAATGTAGCATCATGGAGCCTGGGTATGTAGGCTGTTTCTTGGGACAGACTCACAGCAAATGTTAAGGTGTGTGGCTTTCTATTGATTAGAATATTGAAGTGAACCAACTGGAAAGGTTTCATCATCCAAGCTTGGCAGTAAAAGGAACCTTGACTAACTTGCTCAATTTTGTATAAACAATCTAAACTATTGCCACTTTTAAGGTCCCTTAATCTACCATTCATAAAACACTTAAGGTCATCAGTATCAGTATTCAGCCTTCCTTCATGGCTAATATCTACACACACAGTTTTTGATGCAGCATATTCACTGCTGTGGACCTGAATGGGCACTGGTAACACTACTGGAGGAACTTTCTGGCATAATATGTTTGTTTTGGTGGTGCCTCCTTCTTCCCTGGACCAGCCATCAACAGTGAGTGATGTGAACTGAAGTGAATAATCAGTGTCTGCCTTCCAGTTGATCATATCTACCCCTGAATTTTCTTCACCTAAGTTAGTCTGATGTAGTGGCTCTATACTCATCCATACATCATCCACACCTTGGTCATATAAATACTGTCTGTACACCCAGTCTAAGAAGCCTACACCTGGTGTAGGTAACTGTGCATTGTTCCTCTCACAAAACTCTTTAGCTTTCCCCCAACTGGAGTTTTCCACATTTAGGAACATTTTGTAACATATATCTTGGTGAATTTTAAGTCCAGTTGAATGCCAACCTGGATCGCAGGATGCGTTAACAATTAATTCTGGAACACTTTGTTTCCAGTTTGGATCTGGAATTTTCTTCAAACCGTGCACACTCAACAGACCAATAAATGGGAGGGTACTCTCACAAGGTCGAGTTAACAGCTTATCTGTCTCTATATCAAGTGCCAGACAGTCTTTGTCAGGGTTGGGATGGTGTTGTGCCCATGATATGTTGAAGAGTTTTGACCCCTTATAGAGATAGTATGGGTAGTCTGAAGCTCCTGCACCGAGGAAGGTGAGAGGGCCCCAGGGCACAAGTCTTTTGACTGGCAGCCATACTTGATTGTATCCCATATTCTCTCCTAAAAACTGCTTCACTGTGTCATAAACAGAATAACCATCCATTTCTTTCTTATGAAAATCAAAGGAATCAAGAATACTTCTCTCATAACCGTTTTTATAAATATCATTGAAGCCGATCTCCCAACTGTCTGGATTGGTGAACGAGAGACAAATGTGGTCTGCGATGCTAATGTAGTTGTGGGGACAATAGTCAAACCTCTTACACCTGCTGGGATCAAAATCTATTGTAGCTCCATGAGTATAATTCCACCGACAATGACCTGGTTGTAACCTGTTGCCATAAATTTCACACCTGTAATTAAGAGGGTTCACCTTCCCTACTTTTGTAAGTGGCCACTTGATGTGATTACCATTGTTGTACTTTACTGTGTGATTCAAGCAGTATGTTGAGAGAGCAGCTGAGGATGAATTTAGGTAGCCATGAGCTTCATAAAGCTTTTCATATTCTTGATTATCAATTTGGAAAAGCTCTAGGACCCTACTGGAAGAGTCAATAATGCCAGGAATATGCACCTGGAAGCGGTATTTAGCGAGAACATTGGCTGTTCCTAATTCCTTTTTGAACACAGAAATGGGGTCTATTGTATATTTATAATTGTTAAAGGGTGCAGCGAAGGTGTGACGTATGTCACTGATGCCATTTTGGAGAGTGACCCCAGGAGCCTCATAGCGATGAGCAGTGAGGATGAGCACTAACCAGTTGTCCAATGTTACCAGAACCTTGTTACTCACTAGGTGGTCGACTGACCTGGTGACCCATGCTTCACACCAGAAGGTGCCCTGCTTCAGGAGAATATGAGTGTGTTCCTCTGTCCAGGATGACTTGGTAGAGTCATGAATGATTGCTGGACCTTGTACCTTGGTGTGAGAGTTGATATAGACTCCATCCTGAAAATATTAAGTAAATGTGAGCAATTTACTACAGCACAATATTTTTCTTAGAGTTGGAACTGATATACCATCTTGAGATAAAATAAAGTGAACAATTTAAGTGCAAGTATTATTTTACTAATGTTTAGTTACAAACAATCAGACAGACAAAGAATAAGACAATATTAAAGATGTGCAGTCCAGTACCTTACTCCAGAATATGGGTGGCTGGTGAGTGAGAGGAAGGCCTGTGGTGGTGTGATGGGCAGTACAGGTGAGGTAGAGTTGGGAAAACTCTTCCTCCCTCACTCTCACCCAGTCATCCTTCACCTCCATGTTGACTGTGACACGTAGCTCAATGCTGTCCAATTCCACTTCTGAAAGATTATACTGTTTACGGTAACCCCCTGAACAAGGTTGTCCGCTGTTAGTCTAATAAAATATTAAAAGTGGCATCCCATTGTGAAGGGAATAAAGAGAATGAAGGAGAAACTTTAAATAAAATAAAGATGTTTAGAGGATTTTTCTAATCAAGATTATTCATAATAAATAATAGAATAACTGAAGTGTCCACAGAACAACCTGGGGTGAGACTTGATATGTAACCCGTCAGGGTCCAGATTTCCATGAATTTCATTAAATTCTCAAGTGACTGCGGAGTCCACTTTAAAAGTGAAAAATTTGTCTCATTTACTTTTTAGATTACGTTAGTATCCCCTGTAATTATGAATGATGCAAGCAAAAGGGTTATGTCCTTAATTAAATTTGTTTTTGAATAATCACCAGCAACTGTCTTAATAATAATTCAAAGAACAGTGGTGCCCAACCGGGCACAGGTAAAATGACCCACAACGGGGCCTAGGGGGCGAAAAAATAATAGAAAGAAAATAAAAATAGAATAGGAAAAGGTTATATTAATATGCACCACGAAGGTGCCGGAAAGAGATAGGGTGTACAGTATGTGGTAAAGATGCACAAATCTTTTGAAAGCTGTGTTGGTGGTACAGAAGAAACACTTAATTTTCACCACTGGTTGTGCGTTCATAACCTTGGATTTGTTGTGAAAAAGGTGTTATCCATAGTGACTCTACCGGACATTGAATGTATTCTCTTGGTACTCAGCTTTCTTCCTGTATTAACATTGGACAATGAAGGTCATAACAAAGTAACAAGGAACAGACAAGCTGCCGAAACAACCGATAAATGGTAAATGTGATAAAATTTACAGACCTTATGAGCTGAGCTATCACCTTGCAGCTGAGATGACCTGTTGGCCAAACAGCAAGTGTCTCTCAGAAGACCCTGACAAAGAAGGCAGCTGAAGTGGAAAAAAGTGTCCATTGGTAGAAGAAAGGATGATTGAGACATGAAATTATATATTAGAGTTCAGAATACAGTACCATGCAGGACACCCACCCAATGGAGTAGGATACATGAGGCAGTAGAATCGGAGAAGGTCATCACAGGAATGAAGACGGAAGCTCTGGCTATGGAGATGAAAGGCAGCACAACTTCTGTTCCAGACATGGGGCTCCTCAGACCAGGCCACAAACTCCCCCACGGCTGCAGGACATGCTGTTAAGGTGTCAGTGTTCTTACTGGTCTCCACGTGTTGTAGGCTTGTTTTAAGGTGTTAAGTGTATGTGTTACTGTGTCCAGTCTTGAATTTTGGCTGAGAAATTGGTTCTTCCACGAACTTGATAATAGATGTGATCTGATTATCTTAACCAGGAAATAAAAGGTGTTTGGTGATACTGATTGTATACTTACACATCCTTTGTACACTGTATACCTGCCCTATCTATGTATATTGCATACACGTACTGTCTCTGTATATTGTATATTTGCACTGTCTATATACATGCTAAATTAATGTAAATTTGTGTTACAATTTTACTGAACCTTTCTCCCTCTCTCTCTCTCTCTCACAGACACACACACTTACCCGGGGCCCGAGACATCCACTGATAGTGTCCTTCATGATGAGTGAGGGCCGTCCATGTCAGGTCATGAAGGGTGAGGTTCCTGACGGGGGAGGTCAAGACGTCCACAGCTTTGGTGAGTTTACTTTCAAGCCAGGTCAAGTTTTTGGGAGGCCAAATGTTCCTTATCTGCCAAAGCTTGTCTCTTCCTACTAGAAACCCTCCTTTGCTTCGACAGAACGCGTGGGCAGACTGCCAACCCTGTCGAAGGAAAAGGATGTCACTACCGTCAAAATCACGTCCAATACATCACTAATGAACCTGCTAAAACTGATTAAAGTGCATTAACATCAAGACTAACTTGGTAAAATTCACTAAAGGCAGTTCAAGAACGAACCTTTTGGGAGTTATAGAGTTGTAAACACCCTGAAGTAACCTGCCAGAGAGAGTTGTGACGACACAGTGAGAGGTCATTTGAGGGCAGACTATACTAACACCGGCACAGGCTATGATATGTTTTAGAGCCTGTACAGTACTTGCCAGCCCAACAGGTCGTAACAGACATGACTGACTGGCTAATCAGTGGTGAAAAGGATACGATACTTTACTATGTAGAAAACTTTTTCAACATACGAGTTTATTTACAAAAAAATCTGTAGCAGTTTATTCAGAAATATCATTCGTAGTACAGGTGTTAGGGAAGCAGTAATTCAAACAATGTGAGCCAGTACCGTACAGTTGATGCCTTGACCTAGTTGTGTCGGGAATCTGATAAGGTGACAACAGACAGGATGGAAAAGACTGACCTTATTAACAATGAGGTCAAAGTATCTTATATCATATTTTGTGTTATTTGTATTTGTGGCGTGTATTTAGAGGCATTTCAGCTCTCCTTAATTCCTTAAGCGCATACCTGTTTTGTGAAAGAAATATGAGATAATTAATTGTCGCTATGTTTCGTCATGTCACTGCTTTTCATCTACCCATGGCGTTTTACCTCATTGGATAAAACTCAATTCGAATTTCCTCTTCCCGTCTCTCTATTCCCGTGAACAATTTATAATTAATTATCTTTGTCCCAAGTTTTTTTTTTTTGCTTTAAATATTTCTGTCCATTTCAGCACCATCTCTGTCCTAATAGCAGTAAACTAGTGTTGGTGGTAGTGGTATTAGTCGTACCGTTAATAGTAGTAGTCGTGCCATTAATAGTAGTAATGTTTGTAGTGTTAAAACAATAGTGGTCATGAAAGCAGTAGTGGTGGTAGATATGGAGAGATACTTTAAAAAAAAATCCTCCTTATTCCATAATATTTATTTTACTTTTACTTTATACTTTTATCCTCTTCACTTGGGGCGATCTGTCGCGCCATAACACTCGGATTTAAAATAATCTTAACTTAATGCTAAAATCAGAGGCTATTATTTTACGACTGTCTCTATTATTTGGAGTGTTTAACAGATTATTCATAAGAAAAATATATAAATAACAATTATATACAAATTATGCATAGGGGTGAAATTAGAACAAAGAAAACGATTTGTTACCAGTGATATTGACTAATAATTTCAGTGGAAAGGTTATAACTGCGAAATAATGTCCTGAAGTAAGTAAATATATTTAATTTAATTCAATTTAATTTAAAGAATAGGCTGAGTGTGTACAGTACAATGATCTTCAGAAAAACCCACTTTGGTCTTGCAAAGTTGCAACCTTTGTTTGTTTGCATTCATCGGCTGATTCGAGTGACCGAAGGAGGAACATTACTGGGTGATCGTGAGTCAAATTTCTTCTTTATAAGCTGTTCCTGTTGCTTCCCAATTCATATACAACATTTCTGTGCTTATTTAAAATCAAACCACGTCCAAATAACTAGATCTTGCAAACTGTTGTAAAAACAACCTGCTATTTCAATTCTATGAAGCACACCACTAATGCTTGCTTTCTTCCTCTATTCTTCGGGAGAACTTTGACATATAGCATGATTATTATTTTAGGGGTTAAATCATTATAAAACGATATCAACTGGTAGGCCAGTGCCCCCGAGGGAAGCAGCAGCCAGCAGGTATAAACGCGAGGGCTAACTTTTAATAATCAGTATTAACTCAGAATATTGAAGGTTGACGACACATAAACCATGAAATTATAATCAGTATGTAGGTAGAGTGTTTGTATAAATTTTATACTATTTATTGAAGTAATTATTTTTGTTTTAGCTCAAATCAATCAATCAGGTCTCGGGGGAGAGAGTTTTATTGAATCGTGAAATACTTTAACAGTCTAAAGTCACAAAATTAGGATAGTATTGTCAGTCAGAGCACAATAGCTTATAGTAATCTGTAAGACTTGAAGTTTTACGTGTTGAAGGAAGAGGGCGGTGGAAGGCGTGGAAGTTGGAACAGTTAAAATCTCGACGTTCAAACCAAAAGTTCTGGGATAAATGGTTCTTATACTGTCCGTCTGTCAATGACGAATTTAGTTTTAACAAGATAACTTTAATGACTGGATTTATTGAAGTTTTGGTTTGAGAATATTTTAAGAGGTATTCTTGGTTGGTGGTCGCTGTTATTGTTATTTCGGTCGAAACGTCAATTCCAATGATTCTTGGTTTCTAGGTCATATCCCAAGAGCTTTATATGTTTAACTCTGAATGTTACACACCTTGGCGCATACAACATCACACGCTCGGGATTTGGAATTCCCCAAGTTACCGTGGTCATGTTGCGCAACTGCCCGCTCACTGTACGGTCCCATAAGCTCGTAATTCTGAAAGTTGTTCGTGATGCAGAATGAACGTAACCTGGAGAGTTTCTGTAATCCTAACTCCACCGAGGCTAAAACTTTTTGTTTTAACTTTATTTTTGTTTTCTTTGATGAGCTGAATGTAGTTATTGTAAAATTAAGGTGAAATCAACATTAAAATGACGAGAAGAAATATTTTGAACAAGTGAACATAAATCTCTCTGGCTGACAACAAAACCCAGTCGTGTGCAGTTACTACAATCTAATTTACATAGAAGTCAAATACATATTGAAAGACGGGAACTTACATTAAACTGTAGTGTGTTGTGATCCCCGACACCTTCAGCTGTTTGTACTAATCAGGTGCAACTGAAGGAGGATGTCAGTGTCATCAATTTTTGTTATAGATCTCTGTCTTTTAACGTTGTGTTTGATTTCCATGGTGACATTCACGTTTATATGATTCATTCCGACTAAGCAACATGCATTAAGGTGGCAGTGTAGGCCAGATGTAATACTCACAGTGAGAGAAGTGACACAGTAGCGCATACTCACCATGGGTTGAAGGCTGGGCAAGAAACACTTGTCTTCTATGCCAGTGGCGCAGCGAGGAATAGCGTGGAGCTCAGGTGCGTCTAAATTTGGGAAAAGGTCTTCGAATGACCGTGCACTGGTTGAGGTCACAGTTGGGGTCGTAGATGAAGTGGTCGGTGAGGCCGCCACCCACTGCAACACCAGTAGGCACACCACCACCCAAGGGAGGCAGGGATGTGATAGCTTTGTGGTGGGTCTTCCTTGGTGGAGTGCGAGGCCCCCGGCTGCTGCCATGATGGCTGGCGGACCCACTCCAGGGTGAACGCCTCTCAGATTATCTTCTTCAGGGTAAACACTGACGCTTCTTTTAATGGGAATAGATGCGAGTATTCCTTCATTAATAATACAACAACTTGGGCAGTCACAGATGCATACTAAGAAGTTTCATAATAAATACAAAGTACAAATAGGTTCCGGTAGAAATTATAGTTCCAGTATGACACTTAGACTTGATATTTCTGAATAATTTTTTTGAACCATTTATCTCTGAACCAACACACTTGACCTTACTCTAGAGGGCAGAGGTATCATCCAGCTGAATAGAATCATTGGCGTTAGCTGAAATAAAATACCCAAGTTGGGCCGCTGCCTTCTAAAGGGCTAATAAGAGTGTGACGTTACTCCACACCGTGTTCACTATGGTCATCACCACCACACTATCACCCTCATTATCTCTCTCAACTTCCTGAGTTGACCACACTGGAAGGTACACCGACTGACACTACACCTTGTACCATCACTCAACCATTAACACACCCTGTACCATCAGATGGATATATGTATTTACAGTATCCTGGTATATGTATGGCGTAAAGACAACACAGTTGGGTACTGTAGGTAGTGGCAGGAAGTCTCACGTTATTACAGTGAATGGCAGGTTGGACTTCGATGTACTTTACCTTACCTACGTCCAGCAATTGAATCTCAGCAAGCCAGACTAACACTGATGTAGTTTATATCGATGTTATAATTAAAGAACTGATATATATATATATATATATATCCCTTACAGAACTTGGTGCTCTCAAATGTGAAAAAAACAGCATTATGTTGGTCTCAGTAAATTGGGTTCACGATCACAAGACGTACAGTATGTCTCCAAACCTCACTGATGGTAGAGCTGATCGTAGTTGCACCTGAGAAGATCTATAAGTTTCTTTGGTCACTTTTTCTTGTCGCTACAGGTACTTCTATACACAGGATACCTCATACAATTTACTTCCCGTTGATGAGAGTAATAAATTTATTTATCACTGGAGATTCCTCTCTTTGGTAACTTGATGCAACGCGCTGTGTATTGTGGGTCAGGACTGGACGCTATCCCCAGTCTCGTGCTCACTGTTTGCTCCACAATATTTCACTTGCCGCCTCAGCCAATATTTCTTTTGTGAAGTGAAGCCGTACATTGTATCAATATGGAGGTGATGTGTCCCATGCTGGTGTGATCTAGGCAGGAGGCAAGTCACACATGTTATTAGGATATACTTTTAAACATCACTTTTTTCACGTGCCAGCGCGTTGCTTTTAACACCGATAAGTTAGTGCCCGCTGATTAGGCTTTCAGAGGTTCCTGCGTTGGAGTTTTCTTTTCTGTGGTGTGGGAAAAGGTATCTCAACTGGCTTATTAAACCCAGAACCAATACACAGCACGCTTTTAACTTGTCACTTACTGGAAAGTGCCCCGCCTGGGCAGCCAAGTGTGAAGAGAGTTACTGAATCACCGCAACCCTTGAGGATCTGACTAGGTAGTCTCTGTAGTATAGCAAGTGTATGACGGTCCTAATGTGTCTTGCACGTAAGGTTGACTGGTGTATGCTGCCATAACTGGGTGTTAGCCTGTAGAGGAGTGACAGGTTTGTGTGAGACAAGGCCGCGGCAGACAGGGACAGGATATCCTCTCCTCACCAAGAGGCCGCCTATTGACGACAGCCCTCGTCTCATCGCGTCACTAATTCTGCTGCCCTGCACCCGTCCCAAAGTGGATGATATCATGTTAGCCACAACTTATTGCATTCGAGGATGGAGTTAAATTCATGTTAAATTATCTCTATAACCAAGGTGACAGAAAGGCTGTAAAGGGTTTTAAAATTTCACATTTTGAGATTATTGCAGTGTAAAGACGGTTAGTTGACTCATAGAGCTTGTAGTAACTGGACGACTCTGCGTCACAACTCAAGGCAGCTTCATTACATTCCACGAAATAGTGACACACATATATTTTAATTTTTCTTTCTAGATGGGGAAATGTACTTTAATATTTGTGAAAAATTAGTAAAATATTGTGATAAGTAATTTGAATATTTGTGGAAAGTTACTTATATGTTTCTGGAAAGTTATTCTATACTCGAATGCAATCACTGCATAGATGTCACTCGCATCACTGATCAAAATCCACCAATCTCTAGACTAAACTCGATAGGATATTTATTTATTTTTTCTCAGCGGGAAGAGTTGCTGATGTTAGAGTATAGTTAAGTGTACCTGTGGATATTATTAGAGTTCTTAAGGTGTCAACAGGATTTACCAAACTTGGAAAACCCGAGAGATCTACCAAGGTGTGTGAGGCGGATCTAAGTAAACTCAGTAGAGAAATAGATTTGTATTCAGTAAAATATTCATATCAGCTCACGTTGATTCATCATGAGCATAGACAGTACAGGTATACACGCACATTATACATAGACAGTACAGGTATATACGCACATTATACATAGACAGTACAGGTATATACGCACATTATACATAGACAGTACAGGTATATACGCACATTATACATAGACAGTACAGGTATATACACACATTATACATAGACAGTACAGGTATATACACACATTATACATAGACAGTACAGGTATATACACACATTATACATAGACAGTACAGGTATATACGCACATTATACATAGACAGTACAGGTATATACGCACATTATACATAGACAGTACAGGTATATACACACATTATACATAGACAGTACAGGTATACAAACAATGTTAAACAGTGAGCCTCTTCGAGTACGAAAACCCAACAAAGCCATCATAAGCTTATTCCCAGAATGGTATCAAAGACCTGGTAACAATGCGATACACACAAGTTAAAATGAGATTTGAGCAGCTTATAACATTTTACCATCACATCCTCAACATCTAATTGAATGTTTTGTTATTGTGATGTAGAGAGGATGTTAGTGAATGTTTATTATGGCGTTAGGGGAATGTTAGCAATATCTTCGTTATGGTTTTGGTAGAATGTTATTGAATGTTGGATTATTGTGACTTTTTTGTACATCTGTAGTGTCTATATACATTGTTTTTATACCTGCACTATCTAGGTACATTGTTTTCGCTGTTTGTACCCTAATGTAACGTTAACTAACATGGCACTGTACAGAGGAATGCCCAGCGTTCATCCGTGACAGAATAATGTTAACAAGTTCACCTCTGTGGTGTGTATGTCAATAACAGCGGTTTAGAAAGTTCAGTAATGATGAAAGTTCTGCAGAATGCATCACTTGAACTTAGTGAAATACTCCCTTGAGAAACTTTAACGGCAACTGAGGTGGGTTCTCTCTCTCTCCCTCTCTCGTGTTTAAAATAATCCTTCAATAAATGGTTTTCTCATTTAAGTCTCTCTCTCTCTCTCTCTCTCTCTCTCTCTCTCTCTCTCTCTCTCTCTCTCTCTCTCTAATAGTAAATACTGTAATTATTCCCGTATATAATAGCCAAACTACACACTAGAGAAACAACAATATTAAATTACTATTTCCTTACATCACGACGCTCAAGAACAGCGTAGTTAAATGGCGAGAAAAATCCACCACGGAAATTCACCTTCGATTGAGTGTTAGGTTAGGTTAGGTGACATAAACAAAGAATTGACAGAACGTTAGATGACAAAGAATTGATAGAGCGTTGGGTGACAAAGAATTGAATACCCTATAAAGAGTTATTGGGTATCTGTCATGTGTACGTTTTTGAAGTCTGGTATTTGTTTGTGCACTTTGAAAGATGATATTGTATTGTGTAAACGTTTATGAATCCGGATTAGAGTTATGCGAACCCTTGATGCCTTCCTTGTTGTTCGTTTATTTATTTTATGTCTGGATTTGAAGTTACCTGTGTGTGTGTGTGTGTGTGTGTGTGTGTGTGTGTGTGTGTGTGTTACGTCGGTATAAATGTATTTGTTTTTTTAGGGATATATAAAAGAATGCCTATGCAGATAACACACACACACACACACACTACAAAAGCATCACTCAAACCAAAATTACTAAAACGCCGCTACATGTCAACAAAGACCAAACAAAAAAGTTAATTACACAAACAAAAACACAAACAAAAGAAGCGAGCAAATGAATCCCCACAAAATTATATGTTAATTCCTGTCACCGATAATTTAATGTCACCTCAGTTATACCCAGACAAAAGGTCTCTCAGTGCTTTTGTCAGTGGCTCGTCTAATGGGTACCAGGGCTAATGGGTGCCAGTTCCAGGGTTAATGGGTTCTACTCTTGGGTTAAGGGGTACCAGTTCCAGGGTTAATGGGTTCTACTCCTGGGTTAAGGGGTTCCAGTTCCAGAGTTAATGGGTTCTACTCCTGGGTTAAGGGGTTCCAGTTCTAGTCTAATGGGTACACAGTGTTAATGGTTGGGTCAGGTTAGGTTAGTATCAGTAAGGCTAGGTCAGGTTAGGCTGGAGGGCATCAGTAAAGTTAGGTTAGGTTAGGTTAGGTTATCATCAGTAAGACTCATGTACTGTACCAACCCATTCCAATGTGTGTTTTTCGTGCTGGTTGAAGACTCCCGCCAAAGGCTCGCTGGAAGTTGTTTGGTCTCCACACTGCCTTTAAACCTGTACCTTTGATGCCGCTGGATCCTACCTGACTGCAACTGGAATCGCTGGAAAAATTGGGAGAAGCAGAGACGAGGGGTTGATAGGGTGGTTGTGGGATGTGGCTTGGGGAGGTGGCTGTGCTGTAGGGTGGCTGGGGGAGGTGGCTGTGCTGCAGGGTGGCTGGGGGAGGTGGCTGTGCTGCAGGGTGGCTGGGGGAGGTGACTGTGCTGTAGGGTGGCTGTATGTATGTATGTAGGTTAAGAGAGCTCAAATAATGCATTTCGTAGAGGAAAATAAAGAACACAAAATAGCAGTTTCTATTTTTTCCACAAACACTTATGAATATTCAAGTCCTTTTGTGCAACTGAACACGTTAGCACTTGACGAGCAGCCGAGAGAGAGAGAGAGAGATTTTTATAATTGTCTGTTGCAAGAGAGAAGAGAAAGAAGGGATTGATACTGTATATAGAAAGAAAGAAAAAGAAAGAAAGAGGGAAAGAAAGCGAGAGAGATACCTTGATTGTTTCCCATTGTATGAACCAAATGATTTCGAACCAGTTATAAGCCATTTGAACCCGACACTGAAACTTTTAGAACCCTGTTTCGAACCTGAACCTAACTTTAGACACCCAGACACTAACTTCGAAACTTATTTGTGAAAAGTGAACCGGACTTTGAGATTCGTATCGACATTGAACCTTTACTTTGAACCTTTGAAAACATCGAACTTGACTTTGAACTTTATAAATATCGAGTTTAGTTTCGAACCTATTATACACTGAATCTGGCTTTGAATCTGACAACAATTGAACCTGGGAGTGTTCACATTGGTCTTGTCTTGCAAATGATGGATTAGCCAAGCACAGCAAGAAGAAGGAGAAGGGGGGGTGAAAAGAGAAAGAGAGGGAGAGGAAGAAGGGGGTAGGGAGAAGGGAGGGGAGGGGGGGTATTACAGCAGGTAACCCTCGGGAACAGTGTTAGTGCCTGAGATATTGAGGAAGACGGGGCGAAGGTAAGGGAGGGAGAGGTAGAGAGAGAGGGGAGGAAGGGAGGGAAAGAGGAAAGGAAGAAAATATAGAGAAGGGAGAATGAGAGACAAGATAAGAGAATTAGGAAGGTTGAAGAAGGAGGAGGAGGAAGAAGAGAATGGATGAGAGGAAAAGAAGATGAAAGATGGAGAAGAAGAGGAGGAGGAAGAGACGAAAATGAAGATAAAACATAGTAAAGGAGGAGGAGGATGAAGAAGAAGAAGAAGGGGTGGTGAAGGAAATAGGTAGTGAGAGTGAAAAAAGGAAGGAAGGAAAGGAGGGAGAGAAGGAAGGAATAGAGGGAGGAAAGAAGAGGAAGACCATAGAAGGAAGGAGGAAGGGAGAAAATCGGGCCTTGGTATTTTATCCACGAAAAAATTGATGGAATTAAGATTGAGACGATTAGGATTGGGAGCTATAGGGATTAGGGGCGATTAGGATTGGGAGCTATAGGGATTAGGGGCGATTAGGATTGGGAGCTATAGGGATTAGGAGCGATTAGGATTGGGAGCTATAGGGATTAGGGGCGATTAGGATTAGAAGCTATAGGGATTAGGGGCGATTAGGATTCAGGTCAAGAATATTCCTACGACGGAGGATCGATCTATTGCAACTGAGAGCCGTGTGGTCGTGTCTGTATCCTCCTGAGTCGTCTGTGGGGTCGTGGGTACCTGGGATTGTATCTGGGGTCGTGGGTACCTGGGATTGTACCTGGGGTCGTGGGCACCTGGGGTGGTACCTGGGGTCGTGGGTACCTGTGGTCGTGAGTACCTGGGGTCGTCTGTATGGTCGTAGGTACCTGGGGGGTCGTATCTGAGGTCATCAGTGAACCCCCCAAAAGTGAACCCCCCGTGACTGCTTCATTACCTCTAAATCATCAGTGAAGCCCGGAAATGAACTCAGAAGTGCTTCATTAACCCCCCCCCCCCCCCCCCCCAACACACACTACCTGGGCGTGTTTCGTTTCAGTGCTTCACCGAAACTTAATTAAGTCGGCCAAGGTGTAGTAATTTGGGTCAAGAGTTTGCCCAGATTAGTTTTTTGGACTACTGGTGTATGTATGTATGTATGTATGTATGTATGTGTGCTGTGTCAGAGAGAGAGAGAGGGGGGGAGAAGAGGAGGAGGAGGAGGAGGAAGAATAGATGGAGCAGTGACTAGAGGAGGCGGAGGAGGAGTCGAATGAAGAGGAGAAGAAGAATAAGAATAACAGTAAATACAGGAAGAGTAGGAGGAGGAGACAATAAATGGAGGAATAGTGGAAGAAGGAGAAGAGGGGGAATAGTGGTAGAAGGAAGAGAGGGGGAGGAATAGTGGTAGAAGGAGAGGAGGAGGAGGAGGAAGAGAGGGGCCAGCGCAGACGCCAGGCTCCGCGTCGGGGTGGTGTCCCCTCTCCTACACTCACACTCAGTTCGTCATTTGTGTGTGGGTCGCCGCGGTGAAGGGGGACGCCTCTACAGTGCTCCACCCACCACGCCTTCCTCGCCAGACCAGGTGCTCAAGGTAAGTCAGGACCTGGTGACGTCATCGGAGGAGGCAGGTAGGGAGGAGGAGGGGGAGGATGTGAGGTAGAGGAGGGGGGGTCGGTATAGGTAAGGGGTTCTTGGTCTTGTCAACCTCACTGTTGTGCCTCCAAAACTTACCTCCAAAAAAGCAACCTGTTGAACTTGACGCGCTTCTCAAGACCCACCCTCCCTCCCCCCCTCCCTCCCCCCCCTCCCGAACCCAGACAACAACGTGTGCATCGCTCTCATATTCCCGCCCGCCCGCCCGCCCGCCCGCCCGCCCGCCCACCTGCCCGCTCGCTGCTCACAATTACCTCTGTGATTCAAGAAGATGACGAACACGGCCTTATATAAGAAAAAATAAATCGTTTTTTTTTCGTCCGCCGGTAATCCCATTTCATCTCCCTTCAAAAGAAGATCGTAGACGGGATAATTGAATAATTGTGAGAGAACCGAGAAGAAGAGAGAGAGAGGAGAGAGAGAGAGCAGGTTGGCGAGAGAAGAATCAATATTTCCACGAACACGCTCCAGTCGAGTGAGAGCCCTGAGGCGTCTTTTTGCACCGTGTAGTGAGATGTAGAGTGAGAGATGAGGTGGTAGAGATGCCGACCCTTACACACACACACACACACACACACACACACACACACACACAGACCGTCTCCTGAGTGTCCTGTTGTGTGGCTCGCCCCTCACGCACACACACACACACACATACATACACGCACGCACACACTCAATATCAGCTCCCCCACACCACCGCCTCACCTGTTGATGGCAGGTGAGGCCCGCCACAAGGGGTGGGGGGAGCGGCAGCTAGGGTGTGTGTAAAGGACATGAACTTTAAAATATAACTTTTAAGGTCAAGTTCAATTTTAAAGTTCCATAAATAGAACTTAAATTTTAAAGTTTGTAGTGATGAATCTTTTTTTTTTACCTAATATCGATAATCCAAATGTATTCCTTGTATTTTTATCACGTCTTTATTATCCTGAGTTGCTATCATGTTATCTTGGATGCCAGGTGTCTCATTCCTATATCATGTTACCTGTTTTTCTATCCCCTAGGGAATTAGTTAACTCGAAGGGCATGTTGGAGTGAGGCGTGATGGGTGTGTGTGTGTGTGTGTGTTTTGTTGAGGTGATGGTTGGTATACTGGGTAGTCTAAGGACATTGGTGTATGATTGGTGTATGGTGAGGGTGTATGGTGAGGGTGTATGATAGTTGTTTGGTGAGGGTGTATGATAGTTGTATGGTGAGGGTGTATGATAGTTGTATGGTGAGGGTGTATGATTGGTGTATGGTGAGGGTGTATGATAGTTGTATGGTGAGGGTGTATGATAGTTGTATGGTGAGGGTGTATGATAGTTGTATGGTGAGGGTGTATGATAGTTGTATGGTGAGGGTGTATGATAGAGTTGTATAGTATGAGTGATGTATGATAATTATAATAAGGCTTAACTCATGTAATTTACCCTCATTAACTGTATGAATCGATCTCTAATTGTCCTCAAAAGTCCTCATAATTTCGTTCTACCCACTTACTCAGGCCCCCTCACTCCCACGCCCTCACTCCCACTCCCTCTCACTCACTCCCTCTCACTCAATCCCCCTCACTCACTCACCCATTCCCTCCCACTCAATCCCCCCCCCCCCAGCATTATTAATAAGAGCTGAGGTTATTTTTATAACCGGACCTTTTAAGCGTGACCTTTAAGACGTCTTTGCTAACTACAAGGTGACCACAGGAATGCCACACTGCCAAGGTAGACTCATTATAAGGTAAACTCAGAAACATACCGTGAGACATTGAGTGCAGAGATATAGAATATGGGTGAGTTATGTAGTCTTGGTTAGGTTAGGTTAATTATTGGTATGGTGGAGTTTACGGTGCGGTGTTGGTCAGCTTTGAGGGTCAGAGGTGAGTGAGAGGCTATAAGGCACTGTGGGGGAGGGATGGCACTGTGGGGGAGGAGGTGGCACTGTGGGAGGGGAGATGGCACTGTGGGGGAGGAGGTGGCACTGTGGGGGGAGGAGGTGGCACTGTGGGAGGAAGGATGGTATTGTGGGAGGGATGGCACTATGAGAGGGGAGGTGGCACTGTGGGGGGAGGGATGGCACTGTGGGAGGGGAGGTGGCACTGTGGGAGGAAGGATGGTATTGTGGGAGGGATGGCACTATGAGAGGGGAGGTGGCACTGTGGGGGGAGGGATGGCACCATGGGAGGGGAGGTGGCACTGTGGGGGGAGGAACGGTGGCACTGTATTGTTGTTATTGTTATTATTTCACCATTATTATTATTTTATTATTATTGTAGGGTCAGTAATGGCCGTCCCTCTCTCCCTCGACCTCAAAAAACCTCAAATTAATTATCTTATAGATGGGTTTCCTCTTCCCCTCTCTACCTGCCTTACCTCCCCCTCTCTCCCTCCCCTCTCCACCCCCTCCCCTACTAGTCCATCCTTTAATCTCCCCTGCCGTTCCCCCTCATCTCTACCCCTCACCACCACCCCCCCCTCTCCTCCATCTCTCCTACCCTCCACTCCTCACCTCCCGCCCGAGGGCAGGTCAGCTACCTGTTGAAGCTTCTACACCCACGGCTCTCTCTCTGTGTGTGTGTGTGTGTGTGTGTGTGTGTGTGTGTGTGTGTGTGTTGGTATACAGTGCTGGAGAGAATATATGTGTGTGTGACGTTATACAAGAGAGAGAGAGAGAGAGAGAGAGGTATCCCAAGCAGGTGTTCGAGTTACCAATTAACAACCTGTACACGTCACTTGTCCTCCTCAGTACACGTCACTCATCCTTCCTCGTCACTCATCAAATGGGTCAGCTCTCTTATGTGACCTGTACTAGACGTGTACTGTACAGGTTCTTGTAACTGTTGGTCAGGTCAGAGCTCATAAAGAGATTTGACACTTGATAATAACCTAACCTAACCTGATCAGTTATTACCAAGGGGTCATATATTTCTCGTCTAAATATCTAAATCAACAACGAAAATAACAACAACAAATATCAACAACGACAACGACAACGACAGCAACAACAGCAACAGCAACAGCAACAACAACACCAACAACAACAACAACGACAACGCTAATAATATTAGTAATAATAATAACGTGGTCTCCGTGTAACAAAGACCTGTCTCCACCATATTCCTCCCCCTACCTCTCCCCTTCCCTACCTCCCCCTCCCCATTCCCTATCTCTCCCCTTCCTTACCTCTCCCTCTCTTCCCCCTCCCCTCCCTACCTCTCCCTCTCTTCCCCCTCCCCTTCCCTACCTCTCCCTCACTCATCTACCTCTATCCTCACTGCCCTACCCTTCCCCTTAGTGCCCCCCCCCTCCCCTGCAACCCCTTCCCCTCACTCCTCTCCCCCTCCCTCACATAGATCAATATCTCTCACTCAAAGGTACAGCATCACCCCCCCTTCCCCTCCACTCCCCCCCTCCCCTTACCCATACTCAACAAGCTATGGCAAACACTCCAGTTAACTAACATGTTTCCCCGCGCTACGTGTGTGTGTGTGTGTGTGTGTAAGTAGTAAACAGTAGTGTATGTATGTATGTATGCATGTATGTATGTATGTATGTATGTACTAGGTTAAACAAGAAGTCAAGTAACTCCTTCACATTCACATACCAATTACTGTGGCGGTAGACTTGTGAAGACTGACACACTTAAGACCCACTCACCTAGCCTAACTTAACCTAACCTAACCTTTACCTAACTTAACCTAACCTAACCTAACCTAACCTAACCTAACCTTTACCTAACTTAACCTAACCTAACCTTTACCTAACTTAACCTAACCTAACCTTTACCTAACTTAACCTAACCTAACCTTTACCTAACTTAACCTAACCTAACCTTTACCTAACTTAACCTAACCTAACCTTTACCTAACTTAACCTAACCTAACCTTTACCTAACTTAACCTTACTACTAGGTATTTAATCACCTGTTGCACCTAGAGCACACACACACACACACAGGTGTTAGTGTTGGCAAGTCTCCGCTGGTCGATAATTAATATCTACGTTAACCCGCCTCCCTCCTAGTCTTGTCTCCTTCATTATCATATTGAGCACCTGCTGCCCCTCCTCCAGGTAAGGAGGGGCAGGAGGAGTGGTGACTCCTTGCCCCTTCAGGAAGTTAGTCAGACGCAGAAGGTGATGTCGTTATGCCTGTATTAAAAAAAAACGTTCAATTTAATAAAGATTTTTTGTTATTAATTGAAAAGTTATTTGAGAATGAAGCTTGGAAACACGAGTGTCGGGTTCTCTTGGTGCCATGGACGAGCCCCAGAAACAACAAACAGTCCGAGACGCATTTCGTCCCGGACTGTGTAAAAAGACATGGATGACCAGGGAGATGGATAGATCGTCTCGGATTGTTATTGTTTACTTTATGTTGACGTTTATCAGGGTCCAGAATTATCGTGGTTATTTGATTAAACACTGAAGATTATTATTATTATTATTATCATCATCATCACCGTATTTACAGCGGCTGGCAGGTGTCAGGTAAGCCCTTCCGGCAACAAAATCTTAAGATCTTTTGTTTTTAAATCTTTTGTCAAGTCTTTTTGTCCGTCGCTTTTGTTCCCTGTTTTATCTGGCTTCTTTTATTGTATATTTTTGTTTTCTTTTTTTGTGTTGTCCTACGTTTTTCTTTTTTTATGAATAATAAACATGTGGCTGAGGTGGATAGCGGTTTGTGTTTGGTGTGTCTGTTTGTTCGTCACTCTGTCTGTGTGTTTGGCCTTTCGTGTGTCTTTCCTCCTCTTTTTCCTCTTTTCTTCCTTTCTCTCCTCTTTCCTTCCTTCCACTCTTCCATCCTTTCTTCCTCCTTTCCTCTTTCCCTCCATCCCACCCTCCCTCTTTTCCTCAATTCTTCCTCCCTCCTTCCATCCTACGTACCTTCCCTCCTCTCATACCATCATTATTTCCTCCTTCCCTCCACTCTTCCATCCCACCCTCCCTCAGTCCTCCCACCCACCCATCCCACCCTCCCTCAGTCCTCCCACCCACCTATCCCACCCTCCCTCAGTCCTCCCACCCACCCATCCCACCCTCCCTTGACCGCCACCTTACCACCGACGCAATAGCTTGATGCCACAGTAGGCGGTAAAAGGTTTAGTATGACAGGTAAGACTCAGGTAGTGGCTGTCTCACATCACCTGAGTTATTGGTTGTCTCTGGGGGGCGGAAAGAGGGGGCGGGGGGGGGGGGGGCGAAGGAAGGGGAGGGGGAGAGAAGGGAGGGAGAGGGGAAGGGGGTATATAGTCTTAGGTATATATTATTTTAGTTCTGGAATTTATTTATTTTTTTTTTTATATATATCTTTTCTGGTGTTTGTAGATGTGTATTTTTGTAGGTATTTCAGGCTTTTGTGTCATATTTCAGGCTTTTGTGTCTTATTTCAGGCTTTTGTGTCATATTTCAGGCTTTTGTGTCTTATTTCTGGCGTTTGTGTCTTATTTCAGGCGTATGTGTCTTATTTCAGGCTTTCGTGTCTTATTTCAGGCGTTTGTGTCTTATTTCAGGCGTTTGTGTCTTATTTCAGGCGTATGTGTCTTATTTCAGGCTTTCGTGTCTTATTTCAGGCGTATGTGTCTTATTTCAGGCTTTTGTGTCTTATTTCAGGCGTTTGTGTCTTATTTCAGGCTTTTGTGTCATATTTCAGGCTTTTGTGTCATATTTCAGGATTTTTGCGTCATATTTTAAGCTTTTTGCGTCATATTTAGCGTTATATAACAAGCTTTTGTGTCATATTTCAGGATTTTTGCGTCATGTTTTAATCTTTATGCGTCATATTTCAAACTTTTGCGTCATATTTCTGGCTTTTGCTTCATATTTCAGTGTTTTTCATTTATTTCAGGAGGTGATGGAAGGGTTCGACGACCTGCTGCTGAATTTCAGGATAAAAGTAAGTGTCATTACTACACTTCAGAAGCTGTCGGTGTAAAGGAGTCACGGAAGAGGCATAATTAGGCCTGTCGTCTAATTACTGGTGTGTAATAATAATTAACGGTTTATTGAAAGGGCTTGGCAGCCAAAAGGCTGTGTGTGTGTGTGTGTGTGTGTGTGTGTGTGTGTGTGTTTCCTGAAGGATACCACCCCTAGGCATCCTGTCGTTAAATTAATATCCTGAGGCCTAAGGGATGTATCCTACCCTTAGTGTCTCCTCCCCTCACCTCATCTCCCCTCTCTTTAGCGCCCCTCCCCTTATCTCACCTCCCCTCGCATCACCTTACCTCCCCTCACCTCCCCTCCCCTCACTTTATCTCCCCTCACTTCACTCTACCTCCCCTCCTCTCCCCCTCCCTTAATTCAATTATATAACCGAGTCCGTCCTGTTTTTTTACCCCGCGCCTCCCACGCCCCCCCCCCCCCCGCGCCTCCCCCCCCCCCGCGCCTCCCACGCCCCTCGCGCCTCTCCCACGCCCCCCGCGCCTCCCACGCCCCCCGCGCCTCTCCCACGCCCCCCCCCGCGCCTCTATGTTTATAATTAAAATACTCTTTAATGCTAGACCTTACCTCATGTATGCAAAGTAGTGTGGGATGCTACCTGGAGCGCGTACACACACACACACACACACACACACACGTACATACATAAACACACACACACACACACACACACACACACACACGCTCTACAAGGATTTTAAGGCGTCTTCATACTAAATATATTGTGTCTGATATAATAGAAGGATATACTATTGATGTAAGAGGGTTTAATGTTATTTCTCGCTCTATTATGCTATTTAACTATTATTATTGCTCTATTACGCTCTATATATTATTCATTATATATTATGCTCTTAAACCCCTGTTCTTTGAAGGGCTGTTTTACATAGGCGCGTTATAAGACTTGAGCATTATAGCAGGTGGAGGTATCTTGTTTACATCGTCCTGGGAAAATAAAAAGGTTTAGTTTGTCCTGGGAAAGGTAAACAAAGCGTAATTCATCCTAGAAAAAGTTAAAAAAAATTCTCGCATATCAAACCAAAGCTTAGTTCATCTTAGGGAAAAAATACTTCAAGATCCCCTGATTCACCTAGCGATGACGTCACAGGCGGCCGCTAATTGGCTAAATTACTTACTTACGGAACCAATAAGCGTCCGTCTCGTATGTCAACCAATCAGGCTTGTATTTTTATTGTATTATAATTCCGTTTGTTTTTTTATTGGTCGTTCAGGTATATTTGGCGTACGAAACCCGCCAATTAGGTGTTGTTTTTGTAGTTGTTATTTTTGGAGAATTTGGCGAGGTCTTGGCATTTAATTTTGCGTTTGTTGTAGTTAAGATTGTGGTACGATTATTTGTACAACCACGTAACTACCCACAACCACACCTAACCACCCAACAACCACCCACAACCACACCTAACCACCCACAACCACCCACACTTGACACAGGCGACACTTAGCACCATCAACTGTCTAATTACTTGGTCGTTAATAGGCAAGAGTTGTGAGGTAATTAAGCAGTGGAAGTTATATAACACTTAATTGATGTTTTTAATTAGTATATCTAACTTAGGTAGTGTTATTAGGTGGGTTGTGATGATGCTTATAATAATAATAATAACAATAAAAACAACGATAATAACAACGATAATAACAACAACAACAACAACAACAACAACAAAAATGAACCAGGAATTATGTGAACCAGCAATTAGGTGAAGCAAGAATTAAGTGAAGCAAGAATTAAGTGAAGCAAGAATCAAGTGAGGCAGAATTTAGGTGAAAGCTGAAGCAACCAATAAGGAGATGATAGTGTGTGTGTGTATGTGTGTGTGTGTGTGTGTGTGTGTGTGTGTCAAAGATGTGACGCCCAAAACTTACATCAAAGTGTAATGAGGTAGAGAGAGAGGGGAGTGGGGGAGAGGTGAGTGGGAGAGAGGGTGAGAGGGGAGTGGGAGGTGGAGAGCGAGGGTAAGGGAGAGTAGAGTTGAGAGAGAGAGAGAGAGAGAGAGAGAGAGAGAGAGAGAGAGAGAGAGAGAGAGAGAGAGAGAGAATAATTATTGCAGGTAGGAAAAATGAAAGGAGGGAAGTGAGAGGTTAGGGAGAGAAGCTGTGAGAGAAACAAGACATCATCAGCTGTTCGAGACATCATCAGCTGTTCGAGACATCAGCTGTGTCAGTGAGGTTCCAAATAGCAATTTCCTGAAGTGAATTTTAAGTTTCCGAGATGTTTATACCGAGAAGATGGGTGGGGGTAGGAGGAGAGGGGTAGGGTGGGGGGTGAGTGGGAGAGGAGAGGGGTGAGGTGGGGGGTGAGTGGGAGAGGAGAGGGGTGAGGTGGGGGTGAGTGGGAGAGGAGAGGGGTGAGTGGGAGAGGAGAGGGGTGAGGTGGGGGGTGAGTGGGAGAGGAGAGGGGTGAGGTGGGGGGTGAGTGGGAGAGGAGAGGGGTAAGGTGAGATGGAGAGGGGTAGGGTGAGAGGGGAGAGAGATAGACAGTAGTGAGGAGACAGAGAGGGAGAGAGAGATAGACAGTACTGAGGAGACAGAGAGAGAGACAGCCGCGCATTCCGGATCTCTCACCGCTTGTCCTGATGCCTAGTGAGTATTGATCTACAGCCAGACCCCCGTCATGCTTACTGTCTCTCCCTACTGTCTCTACCTCTCTCCCTGGGTCTCTCTCTCTCTCTCTCTCTCTCTCTCTCTCTCTCTCTCTCTCTCTCTTGGTAGAAATTGTATCAACTATACCTCACCTGAATATTAAACACCCCAGTTTTGTTCATCAGTCAAGGTGTTGTGAAGTGAACAGGTACAGTACGTGTGAATTAAGGTGTTATCACATGACCCTAGACCCGCCATCTTGTGTGTCACTTTGTCACTAATAATGAGGCACCTGTGTGACGTAATGAGGCACCTGTGTGACGTAATGAGGCACCTGTGTGACCTAATGAAGCACCTGTGTGACGTAATGAGGCACCTGTGTGACCTAATGAAGCACCTGTGTGACCTAATGAGGCACCTGTTGTAGCCACCGCCTTGATAACACCTGTTGCTTTTCTTCTCATTTGTTGTGGTTGTTGTTGTGTTGTGATTGGTGCAGAAGGTGTTGTGTTGTGATTGGTGCAGAAGTTGTTGTGTTGTGATTGGTACAGAAGTTGTTGTGTTGTGATTGGTGCAGAAGTTGTTGTGTTGTGATTGGTGCAGAAGTTGTTATACGTGTACTGAAGGAACCTACAGGTGAGAGAGGGGGGGGGGTGAATGAGAATAGAGGGAGACACAGGTAAGGAAGGAAGGAGGGGATAATGAGGAAGCACAGGTAAGGAAGGAGAGTCATTACTACCTGTCCTCCTGAAGCGGCTGCAGGGTGATCTTAGGTCTCCCTCCTTCAGGTATAGTGTAAGACAGACCAGCGGGCTACCATCAACCTCACCTGGCTAGGGAGAGGCGGGGGGGGGGGGGGTGTCCTCCTCTATTGATTGACGTTAATGATGCTGATTCATCTCCTCACCTGTCCCCTCCACACCTACCTGTTTCTCTCCGGGGTGTGTGGTAGGAGCTTTGATTGGTGGTCTCTGTGGGGTTCCTAGGGAGGGAGGGAGGGGGGGGCAGGGAGGGAGGGGGGAGGGCGGGAGGGAGGGAGGGGGGGGCAGGGAGGGAGGGGGGAGCGCGGGAGGGAGGGGGAGGGAGGGAGGGAGGGGGAGGGAGGGGAAGGGAGGGAGGGAGGGGGGGCAGGGAGGGAGGGGGGAGGGCGGGAGGGAGGGGGGAGGGAGGGGGATAATATGGGGTGATTTTGGGATTGATTGGGTGAGTCACTAAGGTGAATTAGTCTATTGTGGGGTTGTTGAGGGGGATTAGTAGATTGGTCTCGTTTGTGATTGTAAAGGGATTAGTAGATTGTTTTTACTCGGTCCTTGGCATCATCATTAACTGTCAGTCACAAGTTATGGAAAAGTCATTGTCTTCGTGGTCGTTAAATGAGTTAATTTGATGTGGTGATACTGCTGCTGTTCCCCTTGACAACCAGCAGCCAATTAGCATCTATTAATTACCATGGTTGTTAAGGACGCTATAAAGTGGGTGGAGCTAATGTTGCTGTGGTGGCTGATTGGTCGTCTCTTGTTTACACTTATATAGTAAAGGTTTAGTCTTTAGTGTGCTGTAGACAAGCCTCTGGGACCCACCACTCACTCGTCAGGTAATTAGCGATAGTCATGCATTGTAATTAAGACATCTTGGCCCCCTGATTGGCTAAACTTATAATCATAGTAACCTAACCTAACTTTAAATGTAGTCAGGTGTTAAGTAAAGGTCTCCAGTTTAAATAATGTAGTTATGTTGTAAATTTGGTGGTATTTTATGGTTAGTGTGTGTGTGTGTGTGTGTGTGTGTGTGTGTGTGTGTGTGTGTGTGTGTGTGTCTCTCTCTTTCTCTCACTTCTCTATGTCTGTCTGTTTCTTTTTTAATTTTTTCTCTCTTTCCCTCTCATTTTCTTCTCTCTTTCTCACTTCCTCTCTCTCTCTCTCTCTCTCTCTCTCTCTCTCTCTCTCTCTCTCTCTCTCTCTCTCTCTCTCTCTCTCTCTCTCTCTCTCTCTCAGAACCCTCGGGGTAGGTCACCTCATTTTCCCTTAATCAAATTTCAGCCAATTTTCTCAAGAGCTGCTGCGAGTCTCTTTGTGTGCCTTTGATGTCTCTTGCCCCGTTATTTGGAGTGGTTGATTCTCTCTCTCTCTCTCTCTCTCTCTCTCTCTCTCTCTCTCTCTCTCTCTCTCTCTCTCAGTGTCCTCTTATTCGCAAACTGTTTCTATCTGTCTATAGTTATAATAATAATAATAATAATATAATTAGTTCCCTTATTTTCACCTTAGAATTATTTTTTTCCATTTAAACCCGAATTTATTTTCTTTCATTTGTTTATTTTTGATGATTCCGTTTTGTTTGATGCAACACCGTTTTCTGTTGAGGCCATAATGACGATAAACAAATGGACTAGACAGTTTGTGAACATTACTCACCAACGAGCCTCATGTCCTCCCTAGAGGCTTATAATTATCGGGTATCAGGAAAGGCTATTTTATTTCCTCACTAAAAAGCTTATTTATATTACAATTGGAAGCCATTTCCGTCGCTCTTTAAATAACTAATGAGACTAATGTATGTATGTATGATGTATGTATATATGTATGTATGCATGTATGTATGTATGTATGTATGTATGATGTATCGCTGTAAATAATTAACAAGACCACTGGTGTAACGTGTGTGTGTGTGTGTGTGTGTGTGTGTGTGTGTGTGTGTGTGTGTGTGTGTGTGGCAGCAGTAAGTGTACACCGAAAACTTTACCTGAATATTTCCTGTTTTTTCTTCCTCACGTGAGATATATTTTTTACCTGTTTCCTTCATTGTTTATTATTGTTATTACTATTATTATTATTATTATTATTATAATTATTATTATTTTTCTTGTTATTATTGTTGTTGTTATTTAAGGGGAAACATTTTAACATTACATGAAGACTTGGTAAAATATATTCTTAATAAGAGTGACTGATAGACATAATGGCGCCCGTGACCTGACCTCTGACCCCGTGACCCGATGCCATCCATTATGGGGTTGTGGTGGCTGACAGACAGACAAACACACAGACGAGATCACGTCCAGTGTGAGGCGTGATATGGGCTGATACCATGATCTCTCTCTCTCTCTCTCTCTCTCTCTCTCTCTCTCTCTCTCTCTCTCTCTCTCTCTCTCTCTCTCTCATTATCTCACTTAACGTCTTGACACGGCCGCTGTCTTGATAATGAGAAGCTCACTTAACCTAACCTAGCCAAATCTAATATAACACTAATCTAGTTTAACCTGACCCAACCCAACCTTACTTAACCTTACCTAACCTAACCATGGGAGCCTATTATGACAAGGTCCAATTAAGAATGGGGCCGATTAGGATTGGGACCTATTAGAACGGGTACCAATTAGGCGAGGAGTGGAGGAGGGTTTAGAGACTGGGGGCTATTAGGACCGGGCCAATTAAGGTTAGGAGCTATCAGGTGTGGCGGTCCATTTAACCAACCGCCTTACCCCTTTACCTAATTACATGGTACATAAACAAACCAGGGGGGGGTCTAATGTACTCTCTCTCTCTCTCTCTCTCTCTCTCTCTCTCTCTCGTCCTGTTGCTGTTTATGTCTCTCCGTCTACCTATCTATCTGAGTCTATCTGTCTCTGTATCTCTCTCTCTCTCTAAGAATTTTTGTTATCTTCAAGTTTGTATTCACACACACACACACACACACACACACACACACACACACACACACACACACACACACACACACTACTGTCATTTGTTCTCTTGTCTTCCCAGCGAACTCGGAGGATGGAACGTAGACTACGTTGGTGAAAGTTTTCAAGTGCCGTGAGGTGCCTCCTGTATGTGACCCATGTCTCGCTGCCATACAGCAGGGTGGCGAGGACCACTGCTCGATATACGTGTAACTTTGTAGATAATTTCAGCTCCCTACAGCTGAAGACACGGGTATGGCGTTGGACAGGTGTGACTGAACCAGGGACAGGCTGGAAGAGAATATGTGTCTTGCATACGTTCACCTCAAGGCCAGGGTGTTCATAAACGTGTGCGAGAGTGTTCCGGATCTCCTGTAGGTCGCGTTCAATGGACGAGGAAGGTGAGGTCGTCTGCAAACTGAAGTTAGGTGATGGAAGCGGACCACACCTTTGTTCTTACGTTGACGAGCCCGTTCATCCAGTATTGAATGTCCGCCCCGCCGGCCGGATAGAGTGGCTGTGGCGCGGGTAAGGAAGGCCACCGAGACGATGGGAAAGACAGATGGTGGCCCTACAAAAATTTACACTCCACCACCTGACAGTGTATACATTTCCTTGGCGATTGTGCAGAGGTGTAGTGTACAGTTAGGAGGAGACCCTGCCAACGCACTCTAGCTAGGAATCGAACCCGGGACACTTGACTTGAGAGAAAAAGGCGCCACCACTGAGCTGCGGAGTGGTACAGTAATTAACCTCTATACCCTGTGTTGAGGTGGTGACGGGACCCGGTGGTAGTGTTGAGGGTCACAAACAGTTTATAATAATGGCGTCGCGTCCCGGAACATTCTTCACGTATGATGGTACACCTCTTAATTAATACCTTTTCCCGCCCGAATATTATTAATTAAAACACTTAATTACGTTACTCTTTCTGAAGGTGAATCTTAATTAGTTCGTCATTAATATATATATATATATAATGAATAGTTTAATACAAGACCTAACCTAACATAACACACACGTCAATCACCGAACCCGACTCCTGCTTACATCAGGAGGAGGAGGAGGAAGGGTAAAGGGAGGGGCAGGAGGAGGAAGAATAAGGGCAAAGGGGGGAGGAGGAGGAGGAAGAAGACGGGTAAAGGGAGGAAGTGGAGAAGGAAGGGGAAGAGGAGGAAGAAGAAGGGTAAAGGGAGGAAGAGGAGAAGGAAGGGGAAGAGAAGGAGGAGGAGGAGGAAGAGGAGGAGGCAGCCAGAGGAGGTTGTTCACGGAAACTCAATTTCACAGACGAAATGTCATGTTACTGTCCCGTGGAGCCACCAGCCTCGGCCTGTGTGTGTAGTGGTGGGTGATGGTGGTTGCTGATGGTGGTGATTGTGGTGGCTGATAGTGGTGATTGTGGTGGTTTAGTGGGGGGGGTGTAGGGGAGTCATTGATCCTACTGTTTGGGGTTTCATTTCCTGTTGAGTAATCGGTGTGTGTGTGTGTGTGTGTGTGTGTTTTCATAATAACAACAAGCGTAGAGACACAACACCTGGTGGTTATTAATAAAAGGTTGTACACTCGTGGTTGTAAACAGTCAATCGGAAACAAGAGAGTTGTGTGTTGTGATAGGAACGCTAGCACACACACACACACACCTGTTGACAGTGCTCCTCCACTTGGGCAACTCACTGGGGCGCCAACACCAGCCAACGCTCCGTCTGAGGCTCCATTAAGGCCAGATTGATGGCGGGAATCTTGGCGTAAACATTGGTGGCCTGGAGTAGTGACGTGTGCCACCACCATTATCATCATCACCACGACAATTACCACCATCACCACCACAATCACCACCATAACCACAACATCCACCACCACCACCTCCGCGAGTCTTCTTTCACGGTAACTGAACAAGTTAATGGTCTATTGTTCACCGTGGCCACTACTACTACCTGCTAGTGTAGAAGACCAGAATTATAGTTCATGGCCATTCCCTGGGCCACCCGCACCTCCCTACCAAAAACCATTACTGTATAAAACTATGGACACGCATAACAAACATAGAGACACACAGGTCATCTATTTTGTATTTATTGGTGGTTTACCTGTACTGTATACCTGTTCACTACGCCAGGTAATGTGTCTAATTACTAGCGTTATAAAGAGTGCGGATCACCTGAAGATTACCCCCCCCCCTTTAGCTTAATTCACCCGATGATTAAACAACCTAACACTATCTGGAGGGGTTAGGTCAGGTTAGGGTAGGGTAGGTCATGTCATGTTAGGTTAGGTCAGGTCATGCTAGATTAGGTTAGCGTTGGGGTGGCTAATCTTCAGGTGACTCGAAAAAGTGACTGAAAAATATAAAGGAAAAAAAATTAAAGAAACTAAAAGATGAAAAATAAACTAGAAAAAAAAATTGAGAACAAGGAAAAAATACAAAGGAAAAAAAACACTTCATATAAACTTGTTATTAAAATTTAATTAAAATATTCTAAAGATGAAATTGAGTTTCTGGCACCCACCTACCCCCTCCTTCCTTCCTTCCCTCCTTCCTTTACCCCTCCTTCCCTCTCACCCACCTACCCCCTCCTTCCTTCCTTCCCTCCTTCCTTTACCCCTCCTTCCCTCTCACCCACCTACCCCTCCTTCCTTCCTTCCCTCCTTCCTTTACCCCTCCTTCCCTCTCACCCACCTACCCCCTCCTTCCTTCCTTCCCTCCTTCCTTTACCCCTCCTTCCCTCTCACCCACCTACCCCTCCTTCCTTCCTTCCCTCCTTCCTTTACCCCCCCTTCCCTCTCACCCACCTACCCCCTCCTTCCTTCCTTCCCTCCTTCCTTTACCCCTCCTTCCCTCTCACCCACCTACCCCCTCCTTCCTTCCTTCCCTCCTTCCTTTACCCCTCCTTCCCTCTCACCCACCTACCCCCTCCTTCCTTCCTTCCCTCCTTCCTTTACCCCTCCTTCCCTCTCACCCACCTACCCCCTCCTTCCTTCCTTCCCTCCTTCCTTTACCCCTCCTTCCCTCTCACCCACCTACCCCTCCTTCCTTCCTTCCCTCCTTCCTTTACCCCTCCTTCCCTCTCACCCACCTACCCCCTCCTTCCTTCCTTCCCTCCTTCCTTTACCCCTCCTTCCCTCTCACCCACCTACCCCCTCCTTCCTTCCTTCCCTCCTTCCTTTACCCCTCCTTCCCTCTCACCCACCTACCCCTTCCCCTCCTTCCTTCCCTCCTTCCTTCCTTCCCTCCTTCCCTCTCACCCACCTACCCCCTCCTTCCTTCCCTCCTTCCTTTACCCCTCCTTCCCTCTCACCCACCTACCCACTCCTTCCTTCCTTCCCTCCTTCCTTTACCCCTCCTTCCCTCTCACCCACCTACCCCTCCTTCCTTCCTTCCCTCCTTCCTTTACCCCTCCTTCCCTCTCACCCACCTACCCCCTCCTTCCTTCCTTCCCTCCTTCCTTTACCCCTCCTTCCCTCTCACCCACCTACCCCTCCTTCCTTCCTTCCCTCCTTCCTTTACCCCTCCTTCCCTCTCACCCACCTACCCCTTCCCCTCCTTCCTTCCCTCCTTCCTTTACCCCTCCTTCCCTCTCACCCACCTACCCCCTCCTTCCTTCCTTCCCTCCTTCCTTTACCCCTCCTTCCCTCTCACCCACCTACCCCTCCTTCCTTCCTTCCCTCCTTCCTTTACCCCTCCTTCCCTCTCACCCACCTACCCCTCCTTCCTTCCTTCCCTCCTTCCTTTACCCCTCCTTCCCTCTCACCCACCTACCCCCTCCTTCCTTCCTTCCCTCCTTCCTTTACCCCTCCTTCCCTCTCACCCACCTACCCCTCCTTCCTTCCTTCCCTCCTTCCTTTACCCCTCCTTCCCTCTCACCCACCTACCCCCTCCTTCCTTCCTTTCCTCCTCTCTCTCCCCTCCCTTCAACCCTCCCCAACCCCCCCTGCCTACTTTACCCTATCCCTTCCTCCACTCCCTTCCTTACCCCTCCATTACTCCCTTCCCCCCTTCCCTCCTCCTCTTCCCCCTTCTTCTCCCCTCCCCCCTTCCTTCCCTCCCCGTCACTGATGATGTAGAGCAAAAAAAATGATCACGAGTTTCAATTTCTGGAGTAAATATTGTGTTTAAATATGGCATGTGAGAGAGAGAGAGAGAGAGAGAGAGAGAGAGAGAGAGAGAGAGGCAACGTGACGTAGGTTTTTGCAACACTAAACAAAATTAAAACAATAATATAAACTACCAATATATTTTGTAATGTTATTTTTTGCCATAATAAAGATATAATTATTTTTCTTCTTAATTTTCCAGGTAAGTTTGGGGCTTATCGTCTCATGTGTTTTCCAATTAACCTGCCTTGATGACGTGTTGATGAGGGGCAGAAGGTAATCTAGCCTTCATTGATGACGTTTCCACCTGTTGATGACGTCGTGAGTTACCTGGTTATTATGACGTAATGATGACGTCGTGAGTTACCTGGTTAGAATGTTATTAATTACGTGTTGACGAGATACAACATTTATCCATTCTTACTTTTTATTTATCGTAGTTCTATACAATAAATCATTCTATCAACATTCTCTGACATTCTTTAAGTAACTTTGATCAAGAATGAGATATTAGAATACTGAATGTGAGAATGAGTTATGTACATTCTTTTAATATTTTTTTAGATGAATAATAAATGTTGTTGAATATTTAAAAGAACGTCGACATTCTATTGACTTTGTAACAAGCAGTTTGTTTACGTTCTCCAAGTCTTCTTCTGCCTCGGTGTGTGTGTGTGTGTGTGTGTGTGTGTGTGTGTGTGTGTGTGTGTGTGTGTGTGTGTGTGTGTGTGTGTGAATTTTTTTTTACCTCCCCCTGAACACTGAAGAGGAGTAGGAAGGATGAGAGTGAGTGGGGGTCTAGGAGAGGTGGTTAGAAGGGGTAGAGAGGGATGGGGGTTTGGGTGGAGTGGGGGTGTGAGAGGGGGCGACAGTGAGAGGGAAGAGGGGGGGGGGGGTAGTGTTGACTATAAAGACCTCAATAGGGACACTTAGGTAGGCATTAGTCTTTGATTCTACTGGTAATAGGATTTAGACACAGGCGGTGTAATATTCACAAAGCCCACCCCCCCCTGACCCCCCCCTGATTCCCCCTCTTTCCCCCCCTTATCCCCCCTCCTAACCACCCCCCCCCCTTGTGTAGAATCTCTCACTCGGCTCTATTAAATGTTAGAGACTCGGCCGTAATAGAGTTTCAGAATATGCATTTTATTCAGTGATAATTTCAGCACACACACACACACACACACACACACACACACACACACACACACACACACACACACACACACACACACACACACACAGAGGAGCTTATGAAGTCTACTGGGAATGCACTGAACTAATTTTATGGTCTTTCCTTAATGATGTCCAGTGAGAGAGAGAGAGAGAGAGAGAGAGAGAGAGAGAGAGAGAGAGAGAGTCAGCTACATTACCTACTGTATATAGTTTGGTTATGTCGAAGAATTAATACAAAAAACGAAGTGAATTAAACAATAACCTTTGTTTGTATTGGTGTCAAATGATCCAATACTGAACTTGTGATTTATTTTCGTTTAAGTATCATGTTACGGAGTTAATGACCGCCCGTTAATGAGGTGTTTCCGTAATAGGGTGTGCCAATTACGCGAGGGTTGTAATAGGCACGAAATAGGTGGATTGATTTTGGGTAGAGAGTTGATCTTAACAAAATAACAACAACAACAACACCAATAATAATAACAACAACAATAACAACAACATCAATAACAACAACAACACGAACGACGACAACAACACTAATAACAACAACAACAACAATAATAATAATAATAACAACAACAATAACAACAACATCAATAACAACAACAACACGAACGACGACAACAACACTAATTACAACAACAACAACAATAATAATAATAATAATAACAACAACAACAATAACAACATCAATAACAACAACAACAAGAACGACGACAACAACACTAATAACAACAACAACAACAATAATAATAATAATAACAACAACAATAACAACAACATCAATAACAACAACAACACGAACGACGACAACAACACTAATAACAACAACAACAACAATATTTTTAAGGTATTTTTCAGCTCATTTGACTCTCCTCAGTCAAATGAGAGCCTGAGTTATTTATTCACGGCTTGGTGTTGACCTTTGACCTATACCGACATGTGAACTGCCAAGGTCATCCCAGCCACTAGTGTCAAGGACGGAGGGTTACAGGTGTGTGTTAGAGAGAGAGAGAGAGAGAGAGAGAGAGAGAGAGAGAGAGAGAGAGCCTTGTGAACCCCGACACCTGAATGACGTTGATCTCTTGTTGGTAGGAAGAGGAGGAGAGGAAAGAGAAGAGGAGGAGAGGGAGGGGAAGGAAAGAGAGAAAGAGAGGGAGTGGAGGAAGGAAGAAGAGACATAGCGGGGTGTAGGGGGGAGAGGAAGAAAAGTGAGAAAGAGAGGGAGGGAGAGGAAGAGGTGTATAATGAGAACGAAGAGGAAATAAAAAGAGGAGGTATGTAGTGGGTGGGTGAGAAAAGGAAGAAAGAGTCAGGAAGATAAACAGATAGCGAGAAAAAGAGGAAGAAGGGGAAGCAATAAAGAGGGGAAAAGGCGGATGGATGAGTAAAGAGGGAGTGGGAGAAGGGAGAGGAAGGCAGGTATATAGGCAGGTTTGTTATCAGTCGTGGTTGGACTCCTAGAGGGACAGGTGTGTGGGAGGGGTAACTACTTTATCTTGTCTTCCTATGGGTATCTGTCGGACCCCACTCTCTCTCTCTCTCTCTCTTGATATAAACTTCCAAGAATTTGTTCCTTAGTGAGGCATATGTATGTATGTATGTATGTATGTATGTATGTATGTATGTATGCCCCCACTCAGGTCATTCAGGGACACAAAGTGAACGTGTCAACAAACTCTCGCTAGCTACTTCGCTCCAGTAGTGAACGAGGTCTAATATTACGAGGTTGTATTAATGAGGAGTTCGTTCAGGTGTGGGGAAAGTGAGGTCATACTTGACGTTTATGTTTGTATACGGGATTGTTGTGTGTGTGTGTGTGTGTGTGTGTGTGTGTGTGTGTGTGTGTGTGTACAGAGGAGAATTTTAATATAGTGTGATAATGGATAAGAGATATTAAGAGTGTGTTTACATACTGTATATACAGGACACACACACACACACACACACACACACACACACACACACACACACACACACACACACACACACACACACACACACACACACAAACACACACACATCATTAAGGCTCCTCAAGTAGAGGGAGGGAGGGGTGGTGACAGCGGCCGTCCTGCTAAATATTACACCTGTTAATCCCTCGACCTGTGTGTTGGACTGAGCGTTGTCATGCTCGCCAGGCAACCAGGAGAGAGAGAGAGAGAGAGAGAGAGAGAGAGAGAGAGAGAGAGAGAGAGAGAGACCAGTCTCAGTCTTCTTCATCAATCACCTCTCCCTCCCTGCTGATTGGTCCAGCTGCCAGTAAACAGTGATCCCTCATCCCTGTCTCCTCCAATCACAGGCTGGATTTCCCATTCCCTTCATACAAGTTCAGAACAAGCTGGCCTAAGGATGGTGTGTGTGTGTGTGTGTGTATACGTAAGAAAGAAAGTGTACATGTGCATATACCTCACCACTTACACACACACACACACTGCCAGCAGCTAATTTGCATAATGGATGTTAAAAACTTGAAAACATCCCAGACGTTTATTTAAATTTTCGCTATAAAGAAACCTTACTATTTGAGAGAGAGAGAGAGAGAGAGAGAGAGAGAGAGAGAGAGAGAGAGAGAGAGAGAATGTCTTATATTGCTGACATAAACCAAAAGTTGAGCACGAAGAGAGAGGGTGAAGAGAAAGGGGGATGAGGAAGAGAGAGGGGGAGGGGAGAGGGAGGATGGGGAAGAGAGAGGGGGAGGGGAGAGGGAGGATGGGGAAGAGAGAGGGGGAGGGGAGAGGGAGGATGGGGAAGAGAGAGGGGGAGGGGAGAGGGAGGATGGGGAAGAGAGAGAGGGAGGGAAAGAGAAAGAGGGGGTCACATCCCTCAGAAACTTACCAAAGAGACAGACTGACAGACAGACAGAGACGGACAATCAGTGAAGAAGCACACAAACTGCTTGATCGATTCACAACAAATTTGGAACACATGAACTCTCTCACATACGACGTGTTGTGTTGTGTTGTGATGTGTTGTATTCTGACGTGATGTGTTGTGTCGTGTCTTGTCGTTTTGTGTTGTGTTGTGTTGATGGCATGCGTGTGAGTGTATGTCGGGGGAGGTGATTCTTCTGTTATTTAAGTGACTCTAACTTTACTTTACTACCGAAACTTAAAAGATTTTCAAGCGTCCGTGAGTGGAAAAACATACTGGTGTAGGTGCTGTGTGTGGGGGGGGGGGGGGGTTGTATATGTGTGGGGTGTATGTATGTTTGTGTGTGTTTGTGGGGGATGGGGGTGTGTGGGTGGGTGTTTGTTTCGGAGGTTTGTGTGTTGTAGAAGAAGGGGAGAAGTATAAGACGAACTAATATACTAAACTGTGGCTTAACACTGTACTCACCCCACACTACAAGAAGTTATCCTATCCACCTCAGAAACTTACTGAAACTTCCTGAGTGAGAATCATAAAAATTTTGAAACATATTGACTCAGTTTCACAAGAATAAGCTGATGTGTTAAGTTTCATATATACAAAAATAAAGGTCTTCATTTGTCAAGGTAGCGTCGTGACTTACATAGCAACCAACAGCCAATCAATGCCGTGAGGAATGTAATGGTTGCTAAGGGAAAAGTGGCAGGTGGGAGGAGCTTGCTTAGTCGATACACTATACTTTGCCTATTTGAGGGTCGACCATTGGGAGATCTTTACCACACTCGAGGGTCAAAAACTGGAGTATTACTTGACACAGATACATGGGGGGGGGGGGGTGTCTTGTGTTCATTATGTTCTGAATTACTTCGGCGCAGTATAAAAGTTTGGATTAAATCTTCTGGACACTTTTGGGGACAGAATTCCCTGTGGACACTTTTTGGACATATCTGGTTGGCGTCACTACTCGAGGGCCGTGTGAGTCAGGACGGCAATAGGTTAGGTTAGGTTAGGTTAGGTTAGGTTAGGTTAGATCAAGTTAATTTAGATCAGGTTAGGCTAGGTTAGGTTAGTGTCCGGGGAGTTTTGACAGCTATTGTACATTAGAACAAGTTACTATGTCATACATGTATATGTTATTCTATTATATATTTTTGTTGGCTATACCACTCGGCTCCCGTACCAAAGGACACTGGTTCGATCCCACGGTACCCTCACTCCACCCAGGTGTTAAGAGGTACCTAACTTACCGGTTGGGGAAGTGTTCAGTCTACTCTCACTCTCTCTCTCTCTCCCTCTCTCTCTCTCCCCCCCCCCCTCTCTCTCTCCTCCCCTCTCTCCCCCCCTCTCTCTCTCTCTCTCTCTCTCAATCAATACTTTACCCTTTTCTGCCAATAGTGTTTTGTACAGTAAATATCACATATTTTGTCCTTTAAACTATCCATCCATTGCCACACACACACACACACACACATACACACACGCACACGTATTGACTCACCAAACACGCTTTCCAAACAGTATATTTATCTTTCATATCCTCATTCCATATTCATGAACACACACACACACACACGTACTCCTCAACTTACATACATTAACTCATTTACTACACACATAAACATACATATTTCATTACACATTACAGTAATTAACACTCAGGTAATTTGTATTATATACCTGTCAGCATAAATTTACCCTCTGTCATTATTTTTCCTGAATATGTATTTTTTTTATGTATTTTCTCTACATATTTCACCTTGTTTAGTGTCGTGTGTGTTGTGTGTGTTAGTCGGTTATTATTATTATTATTATTTATTTATTTTTTGTTTTAGCGCGAGTAAGTGAAACGTGGCTGGCTGCGACCGTAGACTATTATTATTATTACTATTATTATTATTATTATTATTATTATTATCATTATTATTATTATTATTATTATTATTATTATTATTATTATTATTATTATTATTATTATTAAATATTTCACCTGTACAATAATGGTTATGTAATGATGTGATGTGTTATTGATTATTATTATTAGTGTATGGCATGAGAGAGAGAGAGAGAGAGAGAGAGAGAGAGAGAGAGAGAGAGAGAGAGAGAGAGACTGCTTGATATAACCAGTCTGGAGGTAACATCACGTGAGGTATATAGTGGGTGAGGTGTTAACTGTTTACTGACTGACTGACTGACTGACTGACTGATTGACTGATTGACTTGATTGATTGGCTGATTATCTCCTGATTTACCTCCCCCCAGATGGCCCAAGGACTATCAGAACGCAGGGTGTGAGAGCTGATTGGTTGCTGAAGACTATATGACATGGCCACAACCACACCATGTGGAGAAGGTGAGGTTAATTAGTGGTTAATGTACAGGTAATACATACACACACACACACACACACACACACACACACACACACACACACACACACACACACACACACACACACACACACACACACACACACACACACACACACGGGGGGGGGGGGGAGCAGCCAGTAAATTAAAGAGTAAAGTATGCCATCAGGTGGAAGTAATTATCATACCAGGTAATGTTGACGCACTAGGGGGGTACCTGGTGTTGTAGTCTGGTATATATGTGTAGGTAATAGTGAAGGTATATATGTGTATGTATTGTAGATAACATTAATATACTCTCTCTCTCTCTCTCTCTCTCTCTCTCTCTCTCTCTCTCTCTCTCTCTCTCTCTCTCTCTCTCTCTCTCTCTCTCTCTCTCTCTCTCTCTCTCTCTCTCTCCCATAGACTGGAACTCAACATGGTGCTTAGATGAAGGAGGTGTGGTCAACTCCAGCGTGGGCGGAGAGGATGTGGGCGGCGTGGGCGGTGGTGGTGGCGTAGAGGAACAACATGGGTGGCCGCGAATTAGACAGGAGCTACAGTGGGCCTTTCCCGTCCATATATACGGGTTCGCCTGTCTCTTCTTCATGCTGGCCTTCTACACGTTCTTCTCTATACTTAACCTTAGGTGAGTTGGGAGATATAAAATGCCTGTCTGTTTGTCTGTCTGTGTCTGTCTGTGTCTGTCTGATTTCTCCTTTTTATCTGTGTCTCTTTCTCTTTTTGTCTTTCTATCTGTCTATCTCTGTCTGTATGTCTGTCTGTCTGTCTGTCTGTCTGTATGTCTGTCTGTCTGTATGTCTGTCTGTCTGTCTGTCTGTCTGTCTGTCTGTCTGTTTGTCTTTTCAGTCTAAAGTGAGTACCCCTGTGTATGTATGTATGTATGTATGTGACCCTACTGACCTCAAATGACCTCTTCTACCCCATCCGTTACAGGTCACAAATTTCCAACCGTCCATTCATGTCAACCATCAACGTGTTCCTGTGCGTGTTGGGGGTGACCCGAGCCGCCTGCTTCCTCATTGACCCCTACACGTTAGGTCAGGTAAGGTCACGCCGCCTCCTCATTACCAACCTGTAGATTATGTCAGGTCACTTTTAAGGAAGGTGAGTTGTAAATATTGTGGTTTATTTGTTGTTGGTGTTACAGTTGGGTTTTTGTAAGGGAAATTAACTCTGGTAACCTAGCCTAATGTAACCTAGCCTAGCCTAACCTAACCCAGCCTAGCCTAATGTAACCTAGCCTAGCCTAACCTAACCCAGCCTAGCCTAATGTAACCTAGCCTAGCCT
>CAUDMG010000533.1:1145000-1265000 GCA_958450375.1 Homarus gammarus
TAAGTCGAGGAGGAGGGGGAGGTGAAGGGGGAGTTGGAGGGGGATTGAGGGAAGGAAGGAGGAAGGATGGCGGTCTCTACGTACGAAATATACCTCAGTCACCAGTACCTGCCCATCAGAAAGGGAAAATCAGAATACATTGTCTGTCTGTAAGTCTATTTACTTACCTATCTCTCTGTCTCTGATTGTCAATACGCCCCCTTCCTTCACTGATAGGCAGGAAAATTAGACTGATCCAATCAGATCAATGGTGGTGATGGACAGATTGTTGTGGTGAGTGGACTTGTTAATGGGATAGTGATTAAGTCCTTGACACCTGCGAGACACCACACCTGCGAGACACCACACCTGCGAGACACCACACCTACGAGACACCACACCTGCGAGACACCACACCTACGAGACACCACACCTACGAGACACCACACTTACGAGACACCACACTTACGAGACACCACACCTACGAGGTGAGGGTATGTGGGCGTGAGTGAGGGTATGTGGGCGTGAGTGAGTGTGGGTGGGCGTGAGTGAGTGTATGTGGGCGTGAGTGAGTGTGTGTGGGCGTGAGTGAGGGCGTGTGGGCGTGGGTGGGGGCAGTACAGTGTTACATACATCAACTTGGACACGTATTAGACAATAAAAAGTCTCCTGGGATTTATTTTCACACGGTCCTGGTGGAATGTTTGTGTTTATATACTGTTTGTTTTGTGTTTGTTTTAGCTTGTGTGATCGTTTGGATTGTTTGTGTGTTTGTGTAGTGATTGTTTTGTGTTTTACTTTGTATGTTTTTTGTGTTTGTTCTAAGTTTCCGTTTTGTTTTTGTGCGTTTGTTTGTGTTTGTGACCTTGTGTATATAAAGTACATACTTATTTTGTGCTTACAGAGAGAGAGAGAGAGAGAGAGAGAGAGAGAGAGAGAGAGAGAGAGGTATTACTGAAGGAGAAGCTGTCATCCCCCTCCCTGGTGACCACGTGTGTTTGTTTACATTCTATTGTTTACATTTTCATTCATTTGTATTTATGAATGAAATCTGACGTGTTTACTAATGAAATCGGGAAACGTTCAACAGATTAACTATGATTGATTTATGTTAGAACTTTATTTGAAGAAGTTCATTGATTAATATTAAACGTACACTAAAACTGATATTTGTGTATATACGGACACATACACGTACATATACATACAGGTGTACACAGACATAAATACACACTCGTACACACACATTCAGATATACTGTACTTATAGACGCAGAAATTGAGTACACACACACACACACACACACACACACACACACACACACACACACACACACACACACACACACACCAGTAATGCACATCCCTTCCCCAACACACCCGACCTCTCCTCCCGTTTCTCACACATCCTTCACCTTTCCTCCTCAACACACTCTCACTCAACCTAACCTAACCCCAACACACCCCCAACACACCCCAACACATCCCTTCCAACACCCACCAACAACACATCCCTTCCAACTCCTCCCACCCCACAAGGTATAAAATTAGGTCAGAGGTAGGTCTTGGTGGGAGGGGGGAGGGGGGTGAGGGGAGGGGGGGGCGACCCAGGAGGAAGGCTTGAGGTAAACAGCTTTAAGGTGAGGGAGGGGCCAGGGAGGAGTCTTAGAGCCCCACCAGGTAATTATTTTCTCTCTCTCTCTCTCTCTCTCTCTCTCTCTCTCTCTCTCTCTCTCTCTCTCTCTCTCTCTCTCTCTCTCTCTCTCTCTCTCTCTCTCTCTCTCTCTCTCTCTCTCTCTCACCTGGTTATGTGACACTGAATCTACCTGGCTTAATTAACTTACAACACAAAGGGATAGATTCTCAAAAAAGTCTCTTCAGGTCAGTGGCTGAGTGAACACAACGCTTACCATCTATCCTAAGTATACAGTGGTTCGATCCCAGTGTTATTCTGTAGTGTCGTCTCTAAGGTTTAGTATACAGTAGTGTTGTTATTGTGTCACTTTCCCTAATTAACCTTTACCTGGGTGATGCAATTAACCTGTGTCATATATCATACAGTGGTTAGATTCTCAAAGGGTTCTCACGTTAGGTGTCCCCTCTAATTGGATATATGAGAACACACCTCACTACCTTACCTTCCTTACCTACCTCACTACACCCCTCCCTTACCTACCTCACTACCCCCCCCCCTTACCTACCTCACTACACCCCCCCTTACCTACCTCACTACACCCCCCCCTTACCTACCTCACTACACCCCCCCTTACCTACCTCACTACACCCCCCCCCTTACCTACCTCACTACACCCCCCCCTTACCTACCTCACTACACCCCCCCTTACCTACCTCACTACACCCCCCCTTACCTACCTCACTACACCCCCCCTTACCTACCTCACTACACACCCCCCCTTACCTACCTCACTACACCCCCCCCCTTACCTACCTCACTACACCCCCCCCCTTACCTACCTCACTACACCCCCCCCTTACCTACCTCACTACACCCCCCTTACCTACCTCACTACACCCCCCTTACCTACCTCACTACACCCCCCCTTACCTACCTCACTACACCCCCCCCTTACCTACCTCACTACACCCCCCTTACCTACCTCACTACACACCCCCCCTTACCTACCTCACTACACACCCCCCTTACCTACCTCACTACACACCCCCCCTTACCTACCTCACTACACACCCCCCTTACCTACCTCACTACACCCCCCCCTTACCTACCTCACTACACACCCCCCCCTTACCTACCTCACTACACCCCCCCCTTACCTACCTCACTACACCCCCCCCCTTACCTACCTCACTACACCCCCCCTTACCTACCTCACTACACCCCCCCTTACCTACCTCACTACACCCCCCCCTTACCTACCTCACTACACCCCCCCCTTACCTACCTCACTACACCCCCCCCCTTACCTACCTCACTACACACCCCCCCTTACCTACCTCACTACACCCCCCCCCTTACCTACCTCACTACACACCCCCCCCTTACCTACCTCACTACACCCCCTTCCTTACCTACCTCACTACACCCCCTTCTTTACCTACCTCACTACACACCCCCCCTTACCTACCTCACTACACCCCCCCCCTTACCTACCTCACTACACCTCCCCCCCCAAAAAAACAAGTCGATATTCATTTGTTTATACTTGTTTTTGTTTTCTTATCTCACCTGGATATATAAGAGAGAGAGAGAGAGAGAGAGAGAGAGAGAGAGAGAGAGAGAGAGAGGAATGACCAATAAGGAGTGAGTGAGGAAGGTAAGGCGACTGAGGGAAGTAGGTGGGTGGGAAGGTGAGGGGTCAAACAGGTGAGCGTGAGTGGAGAGCTGTGCGTCCAGTGATAAAAGTGGGTGCTGAGGGAGGTGTTGGGGAGGTGTTAGGGAGGTGTTGGGGAGGTGTTAGGGAGGTGTTGGGGAGGTGTTAGGGAGGTGTTAGGGAGGTGTTGGGGAGGTGTTAGGGAGGTGTTGGGGAGGTGTTAGGGAGGTGTTGGGGAGGTGTTGGGGAGGTAAAGATGAGTGTGTGAATTTCTATTGATTGATTCCCGCTACCTATTACTGTGTGTTAAGACTTGTAAAGAATATACACCAAATTATTATTATTATTAGTAGTAGTAGTAGTAGTAGTAGTAGTAATAGCAATGATAATACCCTCAATAGTAGTAGTAGTAGTAGTAATAGCCTTAAGTAGTAGTAATAGTATTTTCATCAATATTTCCATCCGTAAAAATATCGTTGCCCAAAATAACATTCAGTTGTGTGAGGAGGAGAGCCAGAATGACTCTCCTACCATTAATGACCTGATGATATTATGCATGGCCGGCTGTCTGGCTATACCATGACGGTGACGAAGAAGGCGAAGAAGGAAAAAGGTCAGGGTTGTTGAAAGACGTCATTCAATAGGTCCACTACTCTACTCTTCTTGTTTTTATATTCCCTGATTAGACCTTGAGAGATTCGTACCACACACACACACACACACACACACACACACACACACACACACACACACACACACACACACACACCCGGATGTGTTGAGGATCATAAATTGTCACCCTGCTTGTTTATATTGTTTGTTCCCCAGGGTGAACACATGTGACCTGTGTGTGTGTGTGTGTGTGTGTGTGTGTGTGTGTGTGTGAGAGAGAGAGAAGGGGGAAGGGGAGTATGTTTTTATGTTTTTTTTTTTTATTATTTCTCGTTTCCTGGAAGAGAGACAGAGAGAGGCGGGGAAAGTGGAAGAGAGAGAGAGAAAATGGGGTAGAGAGTGAGAGAGAGCGAGTTTTGTATGTGTTTGGAGGACCAATTTTGCATTTTTTTACTGCTACAGAATTAATTTTAAGATTTTTTTCATATAATTACTCTCTCTCTCTCTCTCTCTCTCTCTCTCTCTCTCTCTCTCTCTCTCTCTCTCTCTCTCTCCGTCCCTACTTCCCTCTTTCACCCTCCCTCCCACGCAGTATCACGCCACACCATACACCGTTCAATCTCACCACACCACACTCCCTCCATCCACACCACACCACAACACACCACACCACACCACACTCCACTCTCTCCCTCTCTCCATTTTTCCCCAGCAACTCCTAAACAACAAGGTTCAACCCTTCAAACTTGCATCTTGGGATCACCTAAAGTTTCGGCGACCTGCTGTATTGATGATGGCCAAGTGGGGGACAGTTCCTGGCTTAATATACTTGTATGTGAGGTCCTGAGAGAGAGGCTGGACAGAGAGAGAGAGAGAGAGAGAGAGAGAGAGAGAGAGAGAGAGATTTAAGCCTTACCTCATAACTAAAACGTATATATTATTTTTTTCTCTTCATGGTATTACTAAATCGAATGTGCGATGGTCGTGTGGATACAGAACCCACCTCCTATCCTAAGGGTCGATGGTATGATTGCGGGGCACTCCCAGTCCACCCAGCTGTAAAGTGGTACGTAAAAGCGATAGAATATTGTGGTGGTCACTTTGTCTCCTTGTATACTGAAGGCTTAGTATGCAATGTACTTTATCCACACTGTCTCTAACGACCTGTCATGCCTATAGGACACACTTTCACTCAAGTCATTCAGCTTAGAGCCCTCGTATGTAAGTGTTAACGATCCCAATCTTCCTAAATTAAGTTTAATGTTTATTTCTCGCTCGTAACCAAACTTTAGCGATTTTCAGTTCTCCGATAAGCGATGTTGAGGCCTCCAAACTTTATCAATAACACCAACAATATTTGATAAGTTTGGAAGCAAGAAATAGTGAATGAATCTCAAGAACGAAATTGATAATAACGATGTATTTACTTGTGTCTCCCCATCTGTTTTCTGTTGACTATTCCCCTCCCCTTTATTTTTTGTCACCCATTGTTCTCCTGTTTACCGTTTGTTGTGTTAACAGGTGGTGCGGTGGGTGGTACAGACGGTGTTCCTGAGCTGGGGCCTTGTACTCTGTGTGACCTTTCTGTACGGCGGAGCACGAATTATCCGTCTGTTAAGAACTATTCCCCACACAGCCTTCCAGGGCAGCGACCAGTGCCCTCCCAACAACAAAGGTAAGAGGATGCTCTCTCTCTCTCTCTCTCTCCTCTCTCTCTCTCTCTCTCTCTCTCTATCTGTTTTAATCCGCTGAGTACGGTGACAGTCCCTTGAGTACGATGACTTAATACCTTGAGTACGATCACTTAACCCATTGAGTATGATGATTTAACCCCTACAACTAATTAACTCTCCCCAGGTATCCTACAACTAATTAACTCTCCCCAGGTATCCTACAGCTGGCTCTTCTGGCTCAGTGTAACAATATCGCCTCGTCCGTGCTGACAGCGGCGGCCCCTTCACTCCTGACACCTAAGATCAAGATAACGGATGAGTTTGACCACACCTACAGTTATGTCTCTGAGGGGTCCAGGGGGGCCTCCCTCCACTCTGTCGACCAAGGTAACTGTTAACTGGTGGGTGGTGTGTGTTGACTGGTGGGTGTTGATTGGTGGGTGGTGACTGGTTAGTGTTGACTGGTGAGTGTTAACTGTTGACCACACTCACAGTTACATCTATTGAGGGTTCTCGGGGCGCCTCCCTCCACTCTACTGATCCAGGTTGACTCTCTCTCTCTCTCTCTCTCAGGGGAGGGATCAGTTCACCACACCACATCCCACCCACCACCGCCACACCACCGCCACCCCACAGCCACACCACAACCAGTCGAAACGAGTTAACATTTTTGTACGTGTATATTTCTTCTTGTATATATTTACTTTTTTTTCGTCTTTTATTTTTTGTACCTCCACAATAGCATTTCATCCACAACAGTTCCGCGGTGTGGACGGGGGCTGATGAGTGTTCCGGTTTCCTATTTCTGCAACTGGAATAGAAATTTTGATTGCACCTCTAACATGGGGATGATTTTTTTTTGGTCCCCTCTGACAAGTTTTTTTTCGTTAATGTACGTTTTTTAAGATGAACTTTTGGTACCACTCCCTCCCTCTCTCTCAGTTCGGCCCTTCCCTCCCTCCTTTTCTCCCTCACCAGGATAACTTATTCTCCCTCTCTCCTTCACAGACTCGGTTCCTTCCTCCCGCCGCGCCTCCTCCAGGGCCTCCATCAGTAGTGACATCGCTAACGTCGCCTCCACCTCAGGTACTGCCACACCAACTGACTTCAGACTCCCAAATGTTCAAACAATAAAATAATTCATGATGCAAAAATAATACTTACTTGACGAATCATCTTGTTTGTTAAATAACCTTGGAGACACTCATAACACCTGTATGTTTCTTAAGTAACCTTGGAGACACTCATAACACCTGTATGTTTCTTAAGTAACCTTGGAGACACTCGTAACACCTGTATGTTTCTTAAGTAACCTTGGAGACACTCATAACACCTGTCTGTGACCTGCAGGTGTACGTGTGTTTGAAGACGTGACGCCAGACATCGCCGAGGAGAACGAAGACCAGGAACTAGACCCAGAACCTGTTGTGGTGAGGAGGGCCAGTGGTGTAGAGGGCGTCAGGACACACGCCCACAGCACCTCCAGGGCGGCAGGAGACGCCCATATGCCCACATGCCCAAAAACGCCCCTCAACCACAACCAGGTGAAAGATAAAGCGAAAAAGAGGAACTTTAGTGACAGTGACAAGCCCGCCAGCATCATCATCAGGGTGGAGGAGGTGGGGGACGGGGAGACGACCCAGGACGCTGCCGGCATGTGGAGCTCGCTGGCTGAAGATGATGTTGATGACATAGAATTTATAGATAAAACTGAGGGTGAGGAAGACCTGGTGGTGGGGGTGACCAGGGAGGCCATGAAGGGAATTATTCATAAGGTCCCCTCAGTAAAACCCATAGATTATGTGTTTAAATCAGAGACTCCCACAGAGGAGACGACTAGAGGCTGTGGTGGTGGTGGTGGTGTGAGAAAAGGAAGTTTCTGTGAGGGTCAGTCTGGTGAGAATGAGATCAAACCTGTTATCAAAAGTGACGACTCAGAAAAATGTCTGAAAATTGTCAACGGTGATGATGTTCCCAAACGTAAGAAAAGCTTGACGTGGTCTGAGGACACACACACCATCGACAGCTGCGACAAAGACCACGAGAGTAAGAAGCCGGTAAATCATGACGATAACGAGAAAACCTTAAGAGACCATCACAGACGAGCCAGTACCTCCAGCAGACGAAGCAGTCGTAACACTGAGAAGGTGAAGCTCAGACACACTCGCTCCTACGACCTCGGGAGCGACACGAGCGGCGGCAGGAGAAGAAGTAGCACCGTATCGTCTTGTTCCATTCGTAAGGGCAGCGAGAACTGGCAGGCGCTGCCGGGGCCTTATAGAGACCACCGCACCCTGGGGACCTCCTCGCCCTCTTCTACCCGCAGGAACAGCAGGAAGAGCGTCAAAGACGAGCCGGAGGTGGAGTCTCTCTTGTCCCACTCCCCAGACGTTACCCTTACCTCCATCCTCAACCACATCGCCTACGTCAACCAGACCGCCGCCACCTCCAAGCTTCCCAGCTCTTTCAAGGACTCCAGGAAGTCTCAGGTGCAGCAGGTGAGATACAACGCTGCCACTAATGAGTTAACGGTAACCCATAATATGGAAAGCCAACCCTTTGAGGACAGTGTTTTAACCGTTGAGGATTATGGCTTAAATTACCGCCCTTAAAGAGTTATGGTTTAAATCATCAAAGGTTTACTATTACAGATTAACGCGCTAACCTCCTTTTTCCTCTCTGGCAATATATATTATCTTAGATATTAAGTAACAGAATAATGTTTACGTGTGTCCAATGTCCACACAAACATCTTGCACACTTACACACAAATACAGGAGTACTCGCGGGTAGAAACTCTTACACACTAACACCCCCCCACACTAACACCCCCCTCCCCACACACTAACACCCCCCACACACTAACACCCCCCACACACTAACACCCCCCCACACACTAACACCCCCCCACACACTAACACCCCCCACACTAACACCCCCCACACACTAACACCCCCCCCACACACTAACACCCTCCCCCCCACAAACACACACACTAACACCCCCCACACTAACACCCCCCACACACTAACACCCCCCCACACACTAACACCCCCCACACACTAACACCCACCCACACACTAACACCCCCCCCCCACACTAACACCCTCCCCCCCCCACAAACACACACACTAACACCCTTGTCCTCCTCTTCTTACAGGTACTAGTAGTGACATACGTGACGGCAGCCCTGGGCACTCTACTCTCCCTGGCTTTGGTATATGGGCTTTACGGACACTTCAGCTCCCTCAAGGTCCTGCCCAGACCACCGTGGCTCTGGTTCACCTACGAGTCCAGCTGCAGGTTCCTAGAGTTCCTGATGGGCTGCGCCATGGCTAACATCACCCGCCAGCCTGTCAACAGACACCCGCAGTACCCTTACTCTCTCAGACTCAAGCAGAGGAACTCACTCTATATGTGATTATGATTACACAGTTTGGATGACTCTTTGTGTTGTTATCAGTAGTCGCTAACACCTTGATAACACCTGTAATGGGTCGCTAACACCTTAATAACACCTGTAATGGGCTGCTAACACCTTAATAACACCTGTAATGGGTCGCTAATACCTTGGTAATACCTGTCTGATATCTATCTCAGTGGACAGAAGCGTAGAAATTATGAGTCAGAATATATCTGCAAAATATATCTGAAGGGAAGATATTTTTCCGTGTTTGCGTCTGTGTGAGTGTCTGTGTGTAATTAGGCCCCGTACGTGACCAAAAGAGCTTCGTACGAATCTATTATCCACTGAAATATACCAAACATGGCCTTGTAAACTGATATATAGATGATATATTAAAAAAATTACCTTTTATGGAAATATATAATTCGATATATAATAGAAATGACTTATTACTGAAATAGAAAGATGAAGATTATGAGTTTTGAAAGATATATAACTAATATAGTGTTATGTTACTGTAGCCCTTTTATATGTGTGATTTAAAGACTCGAGTTAGTCATTTATATTGCCGTGGAAAAATATTTGGTAATTTGCATAATAAATGGACCGCCTCGTAAATAAAAATGCTGATAGATAAATAAATAAACACAGAAATACATAAATAACATCAATTGAGAAGGATAGGTCAAAAGTTGAATGGCATTTGATTAAAAAATAAGTAAAGATGATGTGTTTGATCGTCTTTTGTTTCGGTAATACGAGTCTGCTAAACGACGCTCAGGTGTTTTTAATCATCGCTTGGCAATCTCCTTTTTATATCCACGAGACGCACAAATATCAGGTTGAGATAATAGTTTGTAACTAGTCTACTAGATTATCAAGTTTAGAGACAACGTGTAACTTGGTTGAGAGATACTGTGGGGTTTCGTGATGTTGGTTCACACTCAGGATGGGTTGGAGAAAGGAAACTCACAATGTGCTCTCTGTATACATGTTGTATTGGATGTACAATGCAGCTTGGTGCTGGGAAGTGGCAGCGTGGTTACAAGCGTGGAGTAGAGAGAGTTGGTTCGGGAGCTTGCTCAGAGGAGGTGTTGCTTGCTGCGTGGCTGTAGGTAGAAGAAGGGGCAGGTCACGGCGAGGTGAGGTCTTATATAGCGGAGGTAGGCGTGGCTTGATAGTTGACCTCCGCCTTGTTAGGCGGCGCTAGTAGCCGACTTCAGACCACGAGGCGTTGGCTGGGGAATTCGAAAAGGGGGTCGGCTAGTCAGCCACAAACGGCAGTTGTAGTTGTAGGGGAAATTTCCACTACAATACCTTACGTAAACAAAGGGAGTTGGCGCGCATGTGCAGAAACTTGTACCCAAAGTTCAAGGAAGATAGCGTAGTATTACCCTATTTCCCTTAACAGTTGGCAAGAACAACTCACACACTATCCTCCACGTCAGATAAATCAGTAATAGTAACCCCGGAAGTGATGAGTGCACGTTAGTTTTACTTGAAAGAAGTTATTAACTGTTTACAGAAGAACATACTGCAGTTTAGATGATGGTAAGTGAATCGGCCTCAAAGTTTTGTCACTAATGCAAAGATTTTTTAAGTATAGCATTTTAGATTTTTAGTTTCGTTGCTAACATTTTTCCACCTATTTTTAGTTCCTGGAAGGTCGTGTTTAATTGGATTTGTTGTAGTAGAAGTAGAAATACGATGATATTTTTTCAGTGTACTAATATATTGTGCTCAAGGGGTTCAACTGTATGTTTATTTGGGGGTTGTGATTCGATTTTGTTTCATGTTTATAAAAATTTTCGTTGTCACTGTACTGCCAGAAGCCTTCGTCACGATCACCACCACCACCATTATCACCACAGTAAAAACCGAGAAATAGCTATAAGCTGCGTCAGTCAATCAGTCAGGATTGGAAAAAAAAATACTAATAGTTAACAACACATCTCACGACAATCATAACCATTAAATCTCTCATATAGCGTCGGTTAGGTTAGCGTTAGGTTAGGTTAGGTTAGGTTACTTTAATCATCAGGTGAAATAAGCTTGGGTGCCTAATCTTCACATGGTTCTGCGTTCGTGGTAGACGTATGGAAACACAAGTCTGGTGCATATATAGCGTCTGGGGTTGGTTGTGTGTGGCTGTGGAAACCCTTCAGGAACGGGACAGTTGTGGTAGTTGTTGATGTTGTTTTGATTGGTTAATGAAGTCATGTGGGTTATTAGTAGTGCTGCTCTGAGTGACGTGTGATTCATGACTCTCGTGTTAAGTACAACAAACTTTACAAACGTTACACTGCAAAATGGAATCAAACTTTATTAGCATTGTATGGGTTGCTAGACAAATGGGCACCAGTCTGATAGTTAAATGGGCCCCAGTCTGCAAGTCAAATGGGCCCCAGTCTGCTAGTCAAATGGGCCCCAGTCTGCTAGTCAAATGGGCCCCAGTCTGCTGGTCAAATGGGCCCCAGTCTGCTAGTCAAATGGGCCCCCAGTCTGCTAGTCAAATGGGCCCCAGTCTGCAAGTCAAATGGGCCCCAGTCTGCTAGCCAAATGGGCACCAGTCTTAATAGCCCTGCCTCTTCCAAACCTAAAATTAAAACCGGCACTGGGGCCCATTAGGACTGAGGGGGAGGGGGGTGGAGGGTTATTTGATAAAGTACCTTGAAGGACCGTATCGTGGGGATATACCGGGAACGACTAAACCCTGGAGGACATTATTTTGTTGGACGAACTTATTACTAAAAAGAGAACAGATAAACACGTATGGTTGGGTTCTGACACACCACCCCCCACCGCCTGGACTAGATTGTGGTGTATAATAAGTTGATATTTTGATGTCCCTTGTAGATAATATCCTTGGATGGTAATGTGAAGTTTATACACACGTTCTCTGTGGTAACATAATTGTATCATAACGATCTCGCTCTCTCTCGCTGACGTTCAAACCACAGCAATACTAAATGAATGTATAAGTGCATTAATAACGATAAAAAAGTATGGTTTGTTGTGGTGTGTGCAGTGAAAAGAATGAACGGTATGTAGCATCTGATACACTAAAACACGTTGTTGATGTTGGATTCTCCTTAACCTAGATCGAGTGACAGACATTACCGTGTTGATAAAACTGTACAGGAAATAACATTATCTAAATCAATATAGTAAGGCCAGATTTTATTTTTATTGTATTTGTTTACATTTTCGGTTTGTTCTATTTGCCTTTCTCTCCTCCTCCTTCCCCTACCCTTCTTGTCACCTCCTCATCTTCTTCCTCCGTCTTCGTCCCCATTCTTCTCCACCCTCCTCTCCCCCACTGTTCGCTCGACATAACGCGACCACAGGTGACGCTTCAGACTGCTTAGGTCAAGTCATGGTCATAGCAGACAACCGTATAGGGTGTGGGATTCCTGGACAGCAGACAATGGCAGATCAGCAGATAGCACATAATGACAGCTTTAAGAGGACAGCAGACAATGACAGCTTCAAAAGGACAGCAGACAGTAAACAATGACAGCTTTAAGAGGACAGCAGACAATGACAGATTCAAGACAACAGCAGACAACCAAATAAAGTGTATTCCTTGGACAGCAGACCCTAGCGCTCTAGCAACAAACAAACTCCCCCAAGGCCTCGACAAAAACAGACAGGCCTTCCATCAGATTCTCAGACACTCGTAAAGTAATAATCCCTCCTAACTAGAACGATTAAGTTAACGCTAAAACATGTCATATTATTGAGGGTTCAAAGATGGGATATTTTTTGTTTTAAGAGGTTCTACTGCAGGAGATTGACGAAGTGTCGATGTCTTTACCAAAAAAACCTACGAATATCAGATCAGCTTTGCATCTTGAAAGTGACCGGTAGTATAAAAAAAAAAAGATTTATTTTCGTACCAGGGGTCTCTTCTTGCACATGGAGACACGAATTTTTGTACCAGTGATTTACTTTAAACACATATAAGGTTTCTGAAAGCGGTGTCGTGAGATAGTTGAAACTCCTGTGGTGAGGAACAGGTTGGTGGGCGTCTTTTCGAGAATCTAAACTCATGAGATCAGGTGTAGGACAAGCCTCTTAAGCCATAATGGTATTTGTGACACTGGTGAAACTTACGGGTGTGTAGGTTAAATTTACAGGTGTGTAGGTTAAACTTACGGGTGTGTAGGTTAAATTTACAGGTGTGTAGGTTAAACTTACGGGTGTGTAGGTTAAATTTACAGGTGTGTAGGTTAAACTTACGGGTGTGTAGGTTAAATTTACAGGTGTGTAGGTTAAATTTACAGGTGTGTAGGTTAAACTTACAGGTGTGTGGGTTAAACTTACAGGTGTGTGGGTTAACTTACAGGTGTGTGGGTTAAACTTACAGGTGTGTGGGTTAAACTTACAGGTGTGTGGGTTAAACTTACAGGTGTGTGTTACACTTGCTTAACGATGATTAGGTTAAATTTACTTACGGGTGTGTAGGTTAAACTTACAGGTGTATATAGTATCTTGTCACGTGGCCGAGAGTATTGAGTTTGGCTATTTACACCTGTACACTTGTTCAAGTATTGTACTCCACACCTCCCCACACCACATCTGTGAATCTTCATACACATAGGACAAACTGTTTCTTCTTACTGGTAAAACAAAACCATAACAAACCTCAATGGTGAAACTCAAAGCCGTATTCTAATGACATACCATAATGTTAGGTGTAAAAGCACACGGCATCAAGTTATGGTGTATGGGTCTGGTGGCCTACTATATCTGTCGTGCAGGACCGCCTCGACAAACAGAAACAAGACGAAAGTTTGGTAAGTTTCCGTAACTGTTTTCTTTTTTCCTTTTTTTTTCGCCTGGCGAAGAAAGTCCAGGCGCTGTAGATTGCCCATGTGGTGTTCTTCAATGCCAGCACGAGCACTCACTCCCTTTAAGACGCAATTATGGGAGGTAGACCAGCCAAGCTATTCATCTACCTTCTGCTAACAATAACGATATAATGGTGCGTGTCAGGCGATTCTAAATACTCTTACTGGCGCTAGGTTTTTTCTAAATACTTGCTAGGCGCTGGTGAATGCTCTTACTGTCGCTGTTAATGGTATAAACTCATATAAGCGCCCCAAGTCGAAGGCTCCACCACTGCCTTCCTCTTGTCCGACTCTCCCTCTGTACATATCAGGATGGTGATTGTATTTTTGTAGGTGTTGTGTGTGTGTGTGTGTGTGTGTGTGTGTGTGTGTGTGTGTGTGTGTGTGTGTGTGTCTTTTTCATGTCTTGTACGGCATGTGTTGTGATTTCAAATATACTGGACGTTGGGTAACTCTTCTTTAATTATCCTGTACCGGTATTCTGTGTTTTACTTGTTCCTTGTTTATTGTAACAGTAAGGAGGAGGACTAGAGAGGACACGCCCCAGACCCCCTGCCACCCCTGGGGGCGCCCTAGACCGTGAACCGCCCTTGGGTGTATACCTTTTCCATTTCGTGACATTGAATCATAACAGCCATTCCTCTGACCACTCCTAAAGCTGACAGATATCTTTCTGTAGCTCTTCGCAGTCTGTTTGGTTCTCAATTTCCCTGAATAACTTGGCATCGTCCGCCAACATAAGGTTCTGTAATGGCAGCTCCCTATTACCCTAGCTAAGCACGGTACAGTACATGAAAATTGTATAAATGTACCGGTCCATGTACTCTTAATACAAAATATAAAATGTACCAATGACTGTCCCGATATACATGTGCTGTTAATATATACTGTGCACGCTACCGTTACATATACAGTACTGTTAATTTATATCACTTGAATATAATAATATTAGCCTTAGCCACACGTACCGTTAATCTGCCCCGATGGACGGGTCAGGAAGATGTTGTGTTAACTTACGCCTTGAAGTGACTACAACAGATAATACGATTAAAAAATTCACTATTATCTATGCATATCAAACTAAAACACGAGATAACCAATGCAGTCAGATACCGGCAAGCTAACAGTTAACGACGGAGAAATGAGCAATAATCTGAGCAGATATCTTCCAACAATTTTCCCCACCGAATATACAGTATACCGAGATAGTGAAGAAAATAGATTAAGCGAGATAGTAGTGACTAATAACGGTGTTAATAAACAAATAGACAAACTTAGGCCTAATAAGTCGCCAGGTCCCGATGAGAGATTTGCCAGAGTATTAAAGAAATGTAAGGAAGAGCTTAGTATGCCCTGGGCAAATTTGTTTAACATGTCCTTAAAAACGGGTGTAGTACCAGAATCCTGGAGGATAGCGAATGTGATACCGATTTTCAAGAAGGGAGATAGATCACTATCCTCTAACTACCGTCCAATCAGTTTAACATCAATTGTAGGCAAAAAACTGGATGCAATAATTTCAAACTATTCGAAATCACCTGGAGAAACACAAGTGGGCGTTCATGTCTGACAAATCTATTAACATTCTTTTCAACTGTTTTCGAATCAGTGGATAACGGACACGATTATGATGTGGTTATGCCTCGACTTTAGCAAAGCCTTCGACAGGGTCCCCCACGAAAGACTAATACGAAAAGAGGAGGCTCATGGAATTGGAGGAGAGATTCTAAAATGGATTAAGGGCGTGGTGGTTACAGGACAGGAAACAGTGAGTAAGCATTAACGGCACTAAATCCGATTGGAGTAGCTTCACTAGAGGAGTACCCCAAGTCTCAGTACTTGGACCATTACTACTTATTATATACATAAAAACATAGATATAGGTGTAACCAGCTGAAGACACTACGGTAAAATAGGCCGTGTAATTAAATCTGACGAGGTCTCTGCAAAACTACGGGAAGATCTAAACAAAATTTCACGGGGTCTGAAAACTTTATGATCCTAATTTATTGTAATTAATTCATCTTACTTTATTTTGTATCGAATAATTCAGATTGAGAGGACTAGTTAACTGGTAAGTAGTTTATTCGTGGTGTATTTGTAATATTCAGAGGTCACGTGCTGACCTCGACTGGATTTTATGAGTTACAATATTTTTTTGTGCACGTTTACCAAGGATTTAGAGGTATTTCTTACCATAATTATACTGTTATCAGAATGTAATTGATCACAGAAGATGAATATTAATGTTATACCTTGCTGTGCGACACAACAAAACTATGTACCTCCATAGTACTTATAAAAACTCAAAGCTCTGAAAGATGAAATAATTTTACACGTTGTAATACTTGAATGATATTGATTTTTTCCTCCTTAGTGTCTATCTACTGTAGATGGATTTATTTCGTTTTGCTCTGCAAAAATTGGTCTAGCTGTGAGGACTGGCGCCGGTGTATGGACGTGTTTTGTGTTATGTCGTTTAACTCTACAGGCTTAAATTTGTATTTATTTTGGTGTTTAATGTGCATAGTTTAGTAGTAAATAAACCTGGGTATTGATTATTATGAAATAGCCCAACATATTTCATCAGCCGGAGACATGTTACCACGGAACACGGTAAGTTCAGTAATTAACCTGTCGTTGTTATCATGTTAATACTGCACTTCAATAACGAAGGTTTTTAAGTGCGTAGCAAAGTTAGTAATACACTAATCCAACCACATAAAAAAAATATGAGAGATAGACCTCTTTCCTGTCATTATTTCTCACACGTATGAAAGGTGTCGTCATTAGTCATAGGCGTACGATAGTCTCCTCACCTGGTGGCGCGGGTTTCAAAATGGTTATGTCACTTACTGCGACACTCAGGTTATTTGGGATTGCATCAGGTTACACAACGTGAAACTGAAATAAATATGATAACTACATTGATGGTTATACTGCGACGCTATACGTTGCTTAAAATAAAGGTCTCATATAATTTTTTAAACTCTTGTTTTCAAAGAAAAATACCGAGATTTGGTTGGTGGCAACAAATGCAATGATATGTAGCTCGACAAGTAGTTTTCTGATTTTCATCTCCCGATATCTCGGTTATGGGTAAAATACGCCAAAAGTATCGTAGATGAGAATCGTCTTGTGTTTGTCTGAACTCCTATTTTTTCGCCGACAGGCCCCGCTGTGGGTCGATGACCTGTGTCTGGGTGGGCTATTCCCCGTAAAAAAAAGATGTATCGAATTATTTCCTCTACTATAAATTGACCAGAACTAGTGGCCGTAGTTCCGTCAATTCATACTTGATCACAAATATTAACAGCTGGAAACCAGTCTCTATTACAACCGAACCCTCGGGAATTTGTATAGGTTTCAGATGGCGAGGGAAACATCACAGAAGAAAAGTGTCAGAATTTCCTAAACTATTGCTTAAAAAGAACAAAATCCCGGGATTTGGTTGGTGACAATAAATGCAATAATACGTAGTTCTTTTAGTAGTTTCTGATTTTCAACTCCCGATATTTCAGTCATAGGTGAAATGCGCCAAAAGTGTTATAGATTAATATCGTCTTGTTTTTGTCTGAGCTTATAATTACAAAGAAGAAAAATTATAATAAATACTAGAAAGAAAATGTGGTTCAAATACTGTATATTATTAGTGTAAACATGAAATGTATGACAGCATCATAAGGTACAACAATCCACAGATTGTGGTACGATAATTGATGGTGGCGACATGTGGCATATATATCTATGGTGGCGGCCGGAGTGTCACGCACGGTGTACCTCTGCTGACTGATTGTTGTTGTACTTTATTGAGTGAAACCGAAAACTGATCCACGTTACCGAGGACGAGTTTACACCAGGCCGTAATGTCTCAAGCTAAGGTGGTTGTCTGCAGTGTTTGTTAGCGATGGGAGTATTGAGACTTCTAGTTCGAACAGTTGGCTTGATAAAGAGAAATTTGTCGACACAAACATATGCTCAGAGGGCGGCTGCCAAAAGTGTTAGGCGGGTGTGTAGCGCCTTGTTCATTTATTAAAAGCATCTCCATCTTGTGTAAATGACATTATTGACTGTGGTTTTAGGATTTGTAGTTGACTATTAACAGTGGGTGAGCGAGACGTGTCTTATATACTGGTAGTTGAGTCACCAGTTTGCCATGTGTTTCCAGGTCATTAATTATTGCTAATACAGTACCCGTAAGTTATAAGAATTAATTTTTGGTCGTGATATTAACATGACAATGTGAAATATAGTCATTAGTGGAGCTGGAGATGACAGTGGGCTCTTGTGCCTTTTATGGTGTACATTAAGTCTTGAGTAACTACTTTTATTGTTTTTTATTAATGCCTTGAGGCATTTGGTGGAGGTAATCTCACTCCTTGGTTTACATGTGGTGGATTTGGGATGCTGTGTCATTTCCTTATATTGTTTTTTTTTACTTTTGTTTGAAATATATTAACTAAAAGTTCATTCGAGAGTAATGTACGATGGCTGTGTGCCTGAACCAACAACTTGAGGACATTGCTCTTCAAAGATGTGAGTGCATTCTTACATCATGAAAAGGCCAAAAAGTGGAGGAGGAAAATATTTTTCTTATTTTTTTTCTATATTATTGCATAAGTCACCTGGTGCGGTGTATGGGGAATTTGCTATGTGCAATCAATAGTTTAATCAATTCTAAGATACTCTTCTATGACGTTAGGGGGTTAGGTTAGGTAATTTGCGAGGGAAACATCATAAAAGAAAAGTATTAATATTGTCTAAACTTTCGGAAGAAAATAGTTTTCTCTTTAAAACATATACCGGGTGACAAATGCAAATACGTATACTTTTTAGTTTAAATAAAATCCTGGCTGTGAAAGGAACAACGAACAATCCTAGACAATTACAAGGAGCAATGGTGTCAGAAATCACATCTGGCTGTAGGTTATGGAAAGAATCATTAAAACTATACTACAAAAAATGTATTCCTCCTCCACTTAATGGGTTTCTCATGAGGTACTGTATAGAGAGATGTGCAGTCTGTATAGTGTTGGTTGTACCAGGTTAAGCTGTTTATGGACTGAAACTCATTTGTTATTTAATGCATTTAACCTTTTGTGGTTGAGGATATTGGCTGTGTTTGCTGAAATCTGGTTTATTTTATTAACTTTGTCTTCATGTTGGTTATAATTTTAGTTTATGTAAAGTATTTATTAACGGGCTGCGGTATTAACCCAAATTATATTATGGAGTTGGAATAACTTTAGTTACCGGTATATAGACAACTTTTGTAGTAATGGTTCTTCAGTTTGGTTGTATGAGGAGAATTGTTGTCTCAAATCTTGACTCTAATTTCTGTGTTTTCATCTCCCTTGTGTATAGATAATTTACTTTATGCTTTGCACATGGATTATGATGTAATTATTGTATAGAGCAATTTTATTGAGGTGTATTTTTGTTGGACCAGTATTTTTTGATTGCCCCAGAGCCCTGATGATAATGTTTAGTGAGGGTTAAGTTTAGCTTCTCTCTCCATAGGTTTCAAGTTTTGAGCTTGTCCACATGCTTCAAAATTCCCAGGTGTGGAGATTGGGACATACAAACACTTAGCTATTACATTTTACTACTGTATCAGCAACAAGGGACTGACGTGCAAAGTTACTTTGCTGAAATAATAGCATTTCTGAAAGTCATTAACTGGACTGAGTTTTCAAGTGTGTAGGGACTAAATATAGGAATGTCACGGAAGTATAGATGTTTTAATACTACACTATAGTGCTTTAGGGCAAATTATTTTATTTGGTAATACTGTACTTGTGTTATTATTTATCATATACTACAATACTAAGGACATTCTGTGGTAGTGTAACATTTAAAATATAGGATACAGAGAAGATTTCTTATGTAGCTCCCTGTAGCCATTGTTTTTGTCTTGTCAGAAGTACTTGCAGTAGAACAGAGGTGCCTTGTAGAGACTCAGAAAGTGAACACATTTAAACTCAAAATGGAATCATTGGAGTTGGACTTGGCTGGCCTGGATGCTCTGTTGGCAGACCAAAGTTATGTGTGCGGGCATCAACCCACACAAGGAGACGTGGCAGCGTGGCAGGCCCTTGGTGAAGTTCCGAGTGTTGAGTATCCTCATGTGGCTCGTTGGTACCACCACATTGCCAGCTTTGGTACCAGTAGTAGAAACTTTCCAGAGTCTTCCGTTAAGATTGTGTTGCAACAGAAGATTCCCGAGTTAAAGCGAAAAAGACCTGCTTCAGATATGAGTAATTCCTCAAAACAGAAATCAGAGCCTCAGAACACAAAGCCTCTGAAAGCATCTGGAAGTAAAAGTCAGGTGGAGGTGAGGCACTGTAACTTTCATACAAAGTTTTAATTTTGAGTGATTTAAAGTGAAATTTTATTATTATTTGCTTGGGAACTGGAGGAATGGGCTCACCCACTGTTGTGCATGAAAATGTTTGCAGTTATTAATGTTGTAGGGTTGATAGTAGACCTCAAGACAGTCTAGTTTAGCTTAGGCAAAGTCTCACATGAACAATAGCTTGGTCAATGGCATATATAGTTATGGTACTGTAATCTAATATCTTGTGGTATGTCGCATGCTAAATCTGCTGCAGACATTACAGTATACAGTATTTCTGAATGTTTCTGTATGCTTGTTGTCACCAGTAATGTACATTTTTGGTGTTATTGTGTGTTAACCTTCATTCCTCATTAGCACATACTTTTATATTTATTACACTTGCAAATTTTGTAGTAATTATGGTAACAGTATGTCTAAATTTATGCAAATCACTACTGTATGTACAGTATATATTGGATTTATTTTTGTTCATTCCTAAGTCATGAATCTTAGCTTGTTAATTTCTGTGTGGGAAGATGTTACCAAACATTCATTCACTTCATAGCAAACATCATTTTCTGGCCACATATCTGGGCCGAGCAACTCATTCATTGACCCAACCAAGTCTGCGACTTCGGGCTACTCAGTACCCTTCAAGTGCAGTACAGTACTGGCCACTCTGCCTCCTTACTTACTGAACTCTTTGTACAGTACTGCATATATTGTGCTGATTCTAATTTGTGATTTTCTTGTAATTGTTAGCACTCATTTAGTGCATGAAATTTATGATAAACTGTACTAAAAAAAATATTTAAATAATTAACGTACTCAGCAGTTCTTGGGGTAATGCATAGATTTAATAATATGCTTATTAATACTGTACAGTATCATAAAAGGTTTTCCTAATATACAACAGGATAACATATCACTGGCTTGTAATGTGAGGCACATATAACATGAACAAATTTGAATACAGTACTGTACTAAGATATACTCCAAAATAATGACCTCATAATTAAAAGTGAATAAGATTGTGTACTGTAGATTTACAGGACTTGGCTTAAGGCTACCAGGGGATGTTTCAGCTCTCTGAAAGTAGACCTACAGTCAGGGATGAGATTTCTGAAAAGTCTCGCCTGGAAAATACTGATTGGTTCTCCCACCTCGGGACTAATAAAAAATGTCTTTGATGTTCTCTCTTAGCTAAAGGAGAGTTGTGATACAGCATTTTGGAATCCTTCGGGATCTGACAACTGGTGAACTTCAAATTACTGTAGACTTTGAGCATTTGAATGTGAGAGGAAATTGTCAAAACGAGAAAGATAAAGAGATGGCTTGAAACTTCTCATTTCAAATAAGAATTTACAAACCACTTGAAACTCCCCATTTCGTTGTGAGTGTTTCCACAAGTGTTACAAACCTTGTAGTCACGTGTGTACAGTACAGTACTTGCTTCACAGGTGTGATTTGCTGTACTGTGGTATATTGAGCCTTACAAGATGGAGTGTTATCTGTTGGCAGTGCATGAAATTATGCAATTTATTTTTTATTTGATGGTTGCTTTGCTGTTGTGTTGTTTAAGGAAAGGATATACAAAGCATTTGTAGAAACCTGTATGTATCTTTGTTGCAGTGAAAATTGTACGTTTGTTTTGTGTTATTATCTATCTGAGGCTGTACACAACCAGTACTTATAGAATGTTATTTTTTTCTAGAATAAAAAGGAAAAAGGAGGAGCAAGTGGGAAGGGTGCCATTGAGCTGACCCCATGGCCAGATTACATCCAGGAGCGGCTGAACATGTGGGACAGACTCAAGAAGGAAGCTGATGAGGCTCTTGCGGCAAAATTGTCTGAACCTATTCAGGTCAGTTCAGTACACTTAGGTATTTATAGTGGGATTTTTTAGATCAGTAATGAACAGTGTCTCATTTGTGTGTTATTACTATTGCTTTTAGATACGACTATATGTAGTCATTTGTTTCATTATACTGTACAGTATCTTATTGATAATGTTTCACTGAGGGGAGTATGGTTCTTAAATATCCATACTGTGCATGTATTATTTTTAAGTGTGTTTTAATACAAATTGAAAATGTCTATTGGCAGATTACTTTGCCTGATGGTGCAGTCAAAGATGGCAAGTCTTGGATCACTACTCCATATGAAGTGGCACAAGGTATCTCTCAGGGTCTCGCAGAAAACACTGTGGTAGCTAAAGTCAATGGAATAGTCTGGGACCTTGACCGTCCTCTGGAGCAAGATTGTAAATTAGAGCTGCTGAAGTTTGGTGATGATGAAGCCAAGACTGTGAGTTCTCCTCGTGTATTGCTGCTTGTATGTGAAAATGTTTTATAGATAGAAAAAATAATAATAGAGAGGTAGAAGGATTCATGGCAATTAACCTTATTGAAGGGAGAAAGAAGATGTAGATACTCTGTTGACAAGATGAAGAAAGAGAATGTGGTTGAAAGATTGAAAGAAAAAATCAAAATAAAGTGGTCTTATGGATGTGAAGTGGGAGTTAAGAGGATTGGGAACAGTGTAAGAGTGTTGCTGAGAGGGTACTGTAAAATATCCTATGAATTAACAGTTTGTGTCCAGATTATGAAATCTTTTTTTTTTTACATCTAATTTGGGAGGGGAAACCTGGAGTTTGTGTGTGTGTGGTTTTAAGATATACGTGTACTATATGGTATAACAGCCAGCAGGTGTACATTAATCATTTCAATTTCAGGTGTTCTGGCATTCTTCCGCCCATATTTTAGGTGAAGCATTAGAGCGTGTGTACGGTGGCCACCTTTGTTACGGCCCTCCCATTGAGGAAGGTTATTATTATGACATGCACACTGATGGCCCCGGGGTGTCTAACCTGGACTTCCCTGCCATTGAAGAAGTCATGAAGAAGATCACTAAAGAGAAGCAGCCATTTGAGAGACTAGAAATGAAGAAGGAGGATCTTTTAGAGATGTTCAAATACAACAAGTTTAAGGTCGGTATACTTGTAGAAATATACATACAGTACTGCCTTGATCAGTGGGATTTACAGAGTCCTCATTTGATGCTGAGTTTCTGTAAAATAATGCAAGGTGTAGAGAAAGTTAGTATTACTGTATATATATATATACTGTACCCTCATTCTATAGGGTGTACTGACAGGTAAACTTATTTTCCTCAGGTGCGACTTTTGAATGAGAAAGTAAAGACTGATACTACCACTGTTTATCGCTGTGGGCCTCTTATTGATTTGTGCCGAGGCCCACATGTCCGTCACACTGGCAAAGTGAAAGCCATTTCGGTAAGATTTTGCTATATTTTACAAATTAAAGTGCAAACATTGTTTTACTATTTGGTAAATTCTGTTCAAACTTTTATCATAATTTATAACCTTTACCAGTGCAATTACAGCACTTTATAGTAGATGACCATTACTGTCCAACATTTATCAGCTCATGTTTATGTAGATAAACAACAAAATATCATTTATAGGCTCTACTGTATATATAAAATTCAGGAATAACATGGAGTGATTTATAAATTAAACCTATCTTTACATTACATGGACAGTCTTTCACCTAGATATACAGTAATATGGTGCTTCCTAACTTAATGAATGAAGCCTCTTTACAAATATAAGAGAATAATTGGTTGTTAAAGTCATTGTGACTTCAGTATCAAGAAAATTAAGGTGATAATTGGTTCCTAAACTGGCAGGTGACTAAAAACTCAGCATCATACTGGGAAGGTAACAGTGAGGCAGAGTCTCTCCAGCGTGTGTATGGCATCAGCTTCCCAGACCCCAAACAGCTGAAGGAGTGGAAACATTTCCAAGAGGAAGCAGCCAAAAGAGATCACAGAAAAATTGGTAAGTTAGTGTGAATGTAAACCACTTGTTGATTATGTAAATTTGAGGTACTGAGAAATTTATGGAAACGAACATGTTTGTTTGGAACAACAGGGATAAACATATTTCATATATTGGGCGTCTTTGTCATTTAAGGGGAACATCATAGTAGAATACATCTGTTATAGCAGCTGGAACAAATGACAATAAAGGAGTTTGCATTGCTCTTGATTCTGGTCTCCATCCATCATAGTGAGAAAAAGCTGGCAGGGATAAAAAAACAACTACATATATGTACTAAGTTTTTAGGAAAGCATTCACTTTATCTTGGTTAGCTGGGAGAGCTTTTAGTTGTCCAGAAGAAAAAAACAATATTTTCTCTTTAATATTCCTATCACATGTATATACAGTACAGTATAGACACCAATATATGCTTCTGCTGTGGGTCAGTTCATAATGGTTTTATTCATTGTCTCTGTGTATAATCAGTACTGTATCCATAATCTAGCTTTTAGCTCTTTGAAAGGGAATCTTTAAAATAGTGTGAATTGCAATCTGTTGTAGTGGTAGAGTCATAGTAGAAGTATGTAGTACCAGTAGTAGTACTAGTAGTAGTAGGAGTTCTTATGGGAAGTAGAATGCTGGGGTGAGCTCATAAAATTTGACCTGCTTCCCAAAACATTTGTATGATTTACATACAACCATAACAGGTTCACGGCTAAATTGTGACAGTTTCTTGGCTTAATCATGCCAGGTCTTCAGCATAGGTATACAGTATGTTCCAACCAGATCGAGAGTGATTTTCACATGACAGAGTTTTTTGGGCTAAATAGGTTGATTGAAAGGAATGTTACTCTAATACAACCTTTCCACTTCTCCATTGGCTGAATTGGTCCTTGTTGTGATGTATTGTAAAGAAATTTGATATATTGATCCAAACACATTTAACCATTTTTCTGTACCTGGTACCATAAGCCTCATTCACGCTTAGTCGTTCAAGCTTCATTAACTCCTGCTTAGTTAGTAGACTGTCAGGTTAGTTTGTGGAGAATTAATTCTTATATTTCAGTAAATGCTTGGAGTGGTTCAACTTATTGTTGTGATCTGCCAAGATTCACTGTGAAGGCTTAGTGCAAACCATTCCTCTAGCATGGTTTAATAACTTGAAGAGAAAGATATTACTTATAACTAAGAAGAAAACTGAGGAATTGAGTGCAGGTACTGCTATCTGTAAGAAAGGCAAACAACTCGGTGTTTAATGGCACACTAGCCACTTCAGCAATGATATTAAGACTAAATCCTGGCATTATGTAATGTGTCCCACATAGTTGTTCACCCTTTTGCAAGTAACGTGTTTGCTTTTTGTGATACATAATGTTGGGTGATAGATGTTGCCCTTATTCTGTTTAATGATTTTTCCAATTATTTGAAAATATTCAAAGTTATCGAGTGAAAAAAAAATTGTTAAAAGCCAAATAACATTGTTTATTGTTGGGCTATCACTCTGACATGTTAAAACTGCCATTCAGTCCTGCCCACCACACAAGATATTTATACAGGCTGTGACATGCAAATGCAAACATGGAAAGCTTGATTGTACTTAGGTCATGGACACCTTGACCATCAGTCTTCTCAAATCTTCTTCAGGCTTTCTACCTAAACATATAGTGAAATTTACTGACTATCAGCTGCCTTTTATCATGTGAAGAATACTTAAGATTAAAGTTAAAATTGATTGGATTTGTTGGGCTGATATAAATTAGTGCATAAGATGCTGCTAATTCATTCAATAGCTTTGACTGCCAAAACAAATTTGTCATTCAGAAACTACCTATAATTTAGAAGCTTCTGAACTAATTAGTACTAAGAGGGCTGAGATATGTGTCAGTTATTATCTAAGACAATTTAATTCATTTTCAGGTATTCAGCAGAAACTTTACTTCTTCCATGAATTAAGTCCTGGCAGCTGTTTCTTCACCTCCCGTGGTGCCTACATTTACAATAACTTGATTGAATTAATCCGTGGAGAATATCGCAAACGAGGCTTCCAAGAAGTGGTGACCCCCAATGTGTACAACACCAAACTGTGGGAGACCTCTGGGCACTGGCAGCATTATGCTGAGAATATGTTTGCCTTTGAGATAGAAAAGGAGAAATTTGCTCTTAAGCCCATGAACTGCCCTGGACATTGCCTAATGTTTGGACACACTACCCGGTCTTGGAGAGAACTGCCCATTCGTATGGCAGACTTTGGCGTTCTCCACCGTAATGAACTCTCGGGTGCCCTGACTGGTTTGACTCGTGTAAGAAGATTCCAGCAGGATGATGCACACATTTTTTGCACCCCAGATATGATTCGGACTGAAATTAAGGGATGCCTTGAATTTCTCTCTGCTATCTATGACACCCTTGAGTTTGAGTTCCTCCTCAAACTGTCCACTCGCCCAGAGAAATTCTTGGGAGAAGTTGAATTTTGGAATAGTGCTGAAGAGCAGTTGAAAAGCTCCCTGAATGACTTTGGTAGGGAGTGGAAGCTGAACCCTGGTGATGGTGCCTTTTATGGTCCAAAGATTGACATTACTGTTACTGACGCTTTAAAACGACAGCATCAGTGTGCCACCATTCAACTTGACTTCCAGCTTCCCATTCGCTTTGACCTGCAGTATGTTTCAGAAACAGGAGAGAAGAAACGTCCTGTAATCATCCACCGCGCCATCCTGGGTTCTGTGGAACGTATGATTGCCATTCTGACTGAGTCTTTTGGTGGGAAATGGCCATTCTGGTTGTCCCCTCGCCAGTGTATGATTGTACCAGTAGCTCCACCATTTGATGATTACGCCAAGAGTGTCCACCAACAGCTCCATGACGCAGGTTTTGAGGCAGACTACGACACTGATCCTGGCGACACCATGAACAAGAAGATCAGAAATGCCCAGCTTGAGCAGTACAACTTCATTCTTGTGGTCGGAGAAAAGGAAAAGACCAACAACACTCTTAACGTGCGTACCCGCGACAACAAAGTGCACGGCGAGCACAGCGTTGCCGACGTCATTCAGAAGTTGACCACTCTGAGGGTAAATCGCGTGAAGAACTGGGAAGATTCATTTTAACTTGGATTAGAATACGTAATAAAATATATATCCATAAAGAAAGAGGCATTTCATGTTTTCATTATTGTTATTATCATTTGACTACAATCATTCACAGGAGCTTGGCAGGGTTATTTATGGTAATTGTAGTTCATGATTATATTGGGATACTATACATTCATTCCTCTTGATTTAGTGTTTTCTTTTTTTTTATTAATAATTTGTATAATGTTTTCATTATTTCTGTGGCCATTCATTGAACATATATTGCAGTGCTCGTTATAATACTGTGAGTACATATTGATCCATCTATAAATTCATTTGGAGTGTAATTTTAAACCCCAGTGATATCTTAGCCTTATTTAATAAACAAAGCAACTGACTCCTTGTTGTTTTCCTTGTTAAAAGTCTGGTGTTACAGTACTGTAGATGTTCATCCCATGTTATGTTTGATCTGTCTTTAAGTGAGTGATGGGAACAATATGCACAATAGTGAAAGAAAAATATATATTTACCTTAGATATTATAATTCACATATAATTTATTTTATGACTAAGGATTCACCAGTGCCTCATGATAGCAAATGACGAGAGCTGCTTTGTTACCCTTTGACTAAAGTAGCTATACTGTATAGTTGCTTGAACAGCTACTTTTAATTCATACTTTGATTTTATAATTCTTAAAGAAAGGCTTTTGTACTCCTTTCATATGGATGTTTTGTAGATTGAAATTGCATCTGATTTGTCCTATCACCTCTTTTGCTGCTCCACAAACCCTGAGATTTAGACTCGTGAACCTGAAGCAGTAGACACTGATGCATTATTCTATCCATAAGTGCTTCGGATTCACAAATCTGAATCTTGGGGTGCGTGGAACAGCAGAAAAGGCTTAATGGTTTACTTTTCCATTTAGAAAATAATTCCAGTGGGGTAAACATTCCAAAAGTCTTGGTTTACAGTTGCTTCACATATCTCACCTTATTGATTTATTTGAATATATTATTTCACTTCATATGGTAATGATTGAAGGGGATGAAGTCGTACAAAATCATGTCATTTTAGTGAATATGAATAAGGAAGAATGACCAAGAAAAATGTGATTGGAGTTAGTGGGAAATGGTTAGATTCTGAGACATTCTTTTCAACAGTTTCCCCTCCTCCTAAAAAGTCTACTCGTATATACAGAACAATAATACAGTAATAAACTCAGACCTAATTATCCTTTCACAAGAGAGTAATACAAATAGCCATGGTTCAGTTCATATCTAACCTGTAATAGAAATGTAGTTCATTTCTAACCTGTAATAAAAGCTTAGTTTGTATCTAACCTGTAATAAAAGCTTAGTTTGTATCTAACCTGTAATAAAAGTTTAGTTAATATCTCACCTGTAATAGACGCAGTGCTCGTGGTGAATCTAAATGTATACTAGCATCATTGTGTAGTTGAAGGGCAATCTGTCCCACGTAGTCCAGGAGTGGTGATGTAACTAGTTCCTTCAGCAGTGACCACTCGCTGCCCTCCACATCTTTCTGCAGCATACAGTAAGTAAAGTATATATAGTATACAGAAGTTTATTAGGTGTAGTTTTATAGCAAGATGGTTAATAGTACTTGAGGTATAAAGAATTCTCACTCATGACATGAGCTAATTACTGAAAAGAAAACAACAGAAGATTGTTTCTTAGTTCCCATTTTATGACCAAGCTCAGATTATATGCCTCATGTATCATAACACTAAGTCCAGGAGATAGTGTGACTGGCATTGCACTCTACTGCCTTCACTTCCCCCAGCTCTGAAGTTAGGTACCCATTCACAGCTGGGTGATGGTGATACACTGGGCATAAACCAGTGACACAAAAGGCAGGAGTTGAATGCTGAATCTACTCAATCACCAAACCTTACCTGGATAAGAGAGCAAATTTGGTCTTCAACTCATAGTGTAACAGGAAGTACCCAAAGGCTACTGCTGCTTACCTTCAAAATGTGGAGGTCTTGGCCAAGATGTCCCAGCTGAAGCATGTGTACCCCAACTGTGTCTACATCCAGGGTTATATTTTGGTCAAGGAAGTGCAGTTGGGCTGGATGGTGATGCACCCATATGGTGGAATGTAAGATGAGGTTGAGACTTGTGACCAAATGATAAGATGTCAAACATGTTGACTGAACAGCCTAGCTCAGCCGCTGCCCTGCACAGTGATACCAAAATTATGGTTTACTAACATCTGTAACTTGTTATATATACAGTATTTTTGTGCAAGTATAACAGTGTTACACAGTACTATTTACTGTTTAGAAAAACAGGATTTATTTTTTTTTTTTTTGTGGAGGGGGGGTTTACAAGTTTATATTAAGTACCCATTTGTATGTCTTTAGTTAACAAAGTTACCTCAGAAATGAACATTGATATAGTATAAATTAGATAGTCGCACTCTCACACACACGCACCCAAGGAGGACCACTGTCACACACACACCCAAGGACTAGTGTCAATCTCAATATAGTATTACAGTGTCTAAGGCTACTGGGTATGGAATCTTTGAGGACTTTAAAGTCTTCAGAGTGTAATCCTTATGCTTTATATCCAATCCTGGGATATCTTTACTTTATATGTTGAGTTTGACTAGGGGAATACAGTACTAAAGTCAGGCCTTGAAAGAGACACAACAAAGATTCTTAGCTGCATAACTCACTTGTCAAAGGATATGTCATAGTGGATGCCATAACTGTAGACGAGGCAGGAGGTCCATACACACCAGCTTCTGACCGTCCTGTGCCCCATTACACGACTGTCAGGGACGTATGTGGATGAGGAAGGCCAGTGAGGGATATACCCGAACACAATTCGGGGGATGAGGTTAGGGTTAATCTTAAGGTGAATTTAAAACCTTGGGGGGGGGGGGGGGAGATATTCAGGTGATTCCAAACTTTATATTGTAATTATATCATAACGGCAGTCTTACTTGTCCACCTAGACGGATAAGTTTCTTGCAGGCTATCAGTCATGTCTTCAGTCACTTGTATCATCTTTCCACTTGGATTTACTCAGTTTTAATTGATATTGCTAGATACACCAAATTTTTAAAAATAAATTCATTTAAAATCACTAAAAACTAATTGTACATCAAAATAACGTCCTTGTAGTAATTTGGAGAGCAGGAGGTTGTAAGTGTAGTTGTGTAAATGCAAGCACAAGACTATCCACGGTGGCAAGGTGGCTCCCGGTACAGGAAAAAAGTGCACTTTTATTTATCTTCATATAGTAACATTCGTTTACTCTGCTTCCTTCAAGTTTATTGTAATATTTTTCAATGTTCTTCGTGATATTATTAAAATCACCGTGTAGAAAATACTAAGAATGATGATTTAATCTCCCTTGATTTTTTTGAGGGAAGGGGAATCTTTACATGTTAGGCACATTGCACACACACATGGACCCTCATTCCCAAAAGATTGAGAGGTACTTGACTAACTGGCACATGTTCAGGTTCAGTCATGAGCCCGTACATGCCCTTGGTAAGTTGGTGTGTGTGTGTGTGTGCGTGCCAAAAGGCATGGATATTGTGATGAGAAGATAATTAAAAACAAATAAAAACTGCACAAGGAGCATTAATTGAGATAGTGTGAAAAGGACCTAGGTTTGTATGTTGACAATGAGCTGAAGTTCTCGGGCCATTGCGAGAAGAAGGTAAATCAGGCAAATAAATTATTGGGTCTTACAAGAAGGTCGTTCAGATATCTAGATGGTCCGTCCCTCGTGACGATCTTCAGGAGTGAAGTTCTTCCCCATCTGGTCCCCGAGATATGCTAGGGACTGTCGGTTGAAAATGTTCAAAGGAGGGCCACCAGACTGGTGCCTGCACTTCGGCACCTCGGCTCTCCTGAGAGATTGGAGCACCTGAACTTGCCTAGCTTATACTGCAGACGGGCAAGGGGGGGGACCTAGTTGAGGTGTATAAGCATCTCGGGGGGCACTACTCAGTTGAGTGTCCTTACTTGGTCACAGCTCAAGATTGAAGGAGCCGCAAGTCCAGAAAACCGTGAAGGCAAACTTTTTCGGAATGAGGGTTGTAAACTCTTGGAACAATCTTCTAGAGAGTGTTGTGACTGCACCGAGTGTGAGCTCTTTCAAGACCAGACTTGACCAACACTGGAGCGGGTTCAGGTACATTCAGGAGCCGGTGCATGCCCAGTATTTGCCAACAGTGCGTGACAGAGACGTGACCGATCGCCCGGGCGGCTAACAAGCCGATCAGTGGCGAAGAGGATAAAAGTAAAGTAAAAGACAAACAACAGGCAACAAGAATGACAGGCAGCAGCAGGCAATAAGAGTGACAAACAGCAGGCATGTGTTATCTTGACACTTGAAACTCAAAGCTTTAAAACTCTTGATACCAATGAAACTTTTAAAACTCCACACTCCTGAAATTCGACAGAGAAACTTCTAGCACTTGTATCTCTTGACACTGCTTTCAAGTAAATCTCAACAACAAGATTATAAAAGTCATAAATTATAAATTTTTAATAAAACACCAGATAACTTTTTATTACTGAGAACTAGTTTCGGGGATGGAAAGTTGTGGCTTCAAGAGAAATTAATAGTGGGATATTTCCCTCTCCCGGGTATGTATTGGTATATTTTTACATCTTTGGTTAGAAGGGTTTATATATTATAGAACTGAACGAAACTCATGAATATATATAAGACTTTATTGCTTGGAAATATAGTAATATTGGCCCCGACCTCGGATTTTGGGTTATAAGTTCGGGTGTGGCTTTTACCCGACTAGATATCTAGATATTTCTTCAGTAATTCATTTCTACTTGTATCAGAATTTCTTAACGTTGTAGTATGTGGAATTATGTAGCTTGATAATGAGAGATAAAGAATGTTATTGTATGTTTTTATTGAGTTTTATGAATAAGGTTTGGGTCCGTAGTGGTTCATCAACAACACTAACACGCTGATCAGCTGTTGTAGTTGTTGCTTGTGTTGTGTTTCTTCTACCTTGGTGTACCTGTGATCTGTTAATTAATTAAACTCAGTGCGTCTAAGACTCCCTCACCACCTTTTCTGTGTGGAGTAGCGAGTCCTTCTCCACCCTAAGGTAAGAGTTGAAGGGTGTGAGGTGGATTACTCGAGTCTTTGTTGAGTGACACACGGCAGGACACCAGTTGTCCTTGAACTACAGGCGGGCTGATGCAGGTCATTGTCTACCTCCTAACTCTTTATGACCTTCGTTAATTACTATGTCATAAGTTGTCCTTGAACTACAGGCGGCCTGCTGCAGTCACTGTCCACGACATAACTGTTTATGACCTCTCTTAGTTATTATATATGGTGTCCTTGAACTACAGGCTCTAATACTCAGGGACACTGACTTGTGTTAAACAGTAACTTTAGAAGATTTACTACACAAGAAAATGACTCTCTTACGGCGGGAATATGCCGAAAGTGGTGGAGGAAATGAAACATAATTGTATTTTCCTGAATTTTTGGGTAGTACTTGACAATGTTGCATGCCTAAAACAGCAACATGAGGACATTTCTCCTTAGAAGATATGGTAATACTTAAGGACAGTCACCCGGGTAATCCAGCCAACTAAGGAAAAATTTTCCATAGAACAAGACTTATTTTTTACTGTAAGAATGAAGTAATTCTGTTGGAGCAGTTTTCTGATTCAAGTTTTTCTTGCGAGTTATTCTTGCTGTAAAGAATTATGCCATGCCTGTGTTGGGCCGCTGCCATTTGTTTGTTGTATAGTATTTGGATGTGTCATCGTCATCCAAAGATTTCATAGATGTTAATAGTAACACGGTTCTATTTTACACTTACTTTTATGAAGTGACAGCAGCAGCAACTTAAAAAAAAATTGCTGTAGACAATGATGATAAATACAGGGGAGTGCATGTATCTTAGGTTAATTATAATTATATATGAGGGGAAAATTCACTGATAGGTTGTTGGTGTGCATTACGCTTGTCATTTATCACGTGTAATATGGTGGCTGGATAACCCAGGTAACTGTCCATAAATATTACCTTTGATGCTGTAAATACTTTTTACCTCAAGAGAAGGCCTAAATAGTGGACGAGGAAAATGTTTTTTGTAGTATAATTTTTACTGTACAACTTTTCCCTTCTTAAGACTTATCTTTGGCCCGGAGATTCAAGCTCCAATCCTGCATTTTTTTTTTCTTCTTTATAACATCTAGGACACTTCAATTTTCTTTTAATAGAGAGGAATTTTCTTATAGGTGAAAATAGATGAAAATGTTATTATTTTAGGTTAAGTTTGGTAGGTTAGGTTGGTTCATTTTAAACCTTTCTACAAAAGGAACTGATGAGCCTATCCCAGACATGTCCTTGCAGATCACAGGAACATGGTGGATGAGTGCAGTGATGGCTGTAGATTTATGACAGAAAAAAAATGTAAAAATGATGATAGGAAAAACTTTTCCTTCTCCACTTTTTATCCTCATTAGGTAAGAAAGCATTTACCTTCAGTGGATAAATTTCCTCAGGTTGTTGGTTCAGGAGTGAACCATTGTCAAGTATTGTTAGGTTTTGTTTTGAGTATATACGTTCCGTCACCCAAGGACGCCATGTGTGTGCTTCATCGTTTGACAAATGCTTCCCAGCAACTGACCGAATGCCTAAAATAGTATACAATTATCCTAGGACATTTTGGTTAGATAGGTTTGGTTGGTTCATCATATCTATGATAAATTATTTATTACTGTATAAACAAGACAATATGGTGCTGGTGGAAGGTAGTGTGTCAACGTAGATTCATGGCAAGGATAAAAAAAAATGCTAAAACAAAACTTTGAAAGGTGATTTTCTGGAGGTGAGAAACAAGTTTTCTTCCAATTAAAAAAAATCTAAAGTTACTGGATAACAGTCAGTGTTCTTTTACCATACAGATGTGCTGGTTTAGGTCATTCTCTACATCATAACTCTTTATGACCACTTCTAATTGTGTCATAAATTGTCCTTGAACTTTCTAATTACCGGTACTGTGCCTGTAGACTTAAACAGTTGGGGGATTCCTCCTTCCTCCTGAATTACAGAGATGAACTGAACTATTAAGAAGAACTGTACTGTAATCTTATTGTTCATGTTGTGTGATAGCTTTTCTAACTCGGGTTTGTAATAGGAAGTTTCATATTGCAGGTATATTTTTTCATTGTGAAATATGATAAAAAGATTTATCACTAGTATGAACATAAAGATTTTTACTGTATGTAAAATATTGGGTAATACTGTATACCTTGTGCTGTACTATACTGTAGAACAGGTGTCCAGGCTAACCAGCAGCTTCAGGAAAATTCTTTATAGAAGATAATGTCTTTCTTATCTCCAGATTATCCCAAAACAGGTGGAGGAATTGCATTTTTGCAATTTTGCTTTCCCTAATACTTGTTTTAAATATATAAGCTCTGTCCACCTAAGGACACCATGTTTATGCTTCATCTATTGACAAACTCTTCCCAGTGACCTTACTTTTCCTTACTTAACTAAATATACCAAACCTTATCTTATCTATGATAAGTCGTACATTATAATGTAAACAGGTACCACATCGACAAAGATGAGGGTCAGGTTGTAAAATGTAGCCACAATAATACTCCGACAATTGCAATTCCTCCACCAGTTTTGAAGTAGTCTTGTTGTAAGAAAGTATTTTTTTCCATAAAAAAAGTTTTCTAATGTTGCTGGTGCGGTGCAGAGTAGTACCCAGTACAGTATTGTGGTACAGTAGTTAAGAAATGGTCTCGTACAGCCTTAGTACAGTACAAAACACCTCAAGTTACAGTCGGTTACAAGATCATCGAGTGTGTAACTGTTACACACTCGATGATCTTGTAACAGACAGACGGTATTCACACTTACAAACTGCTCACAATATATATCTTCTGTACTCAAAATTATTTGGGGATGTTGTAAGGGCATTGTAACTCAACTGTGTGCAATTCATTATAAAATACTTTATTATACTCTATATATTGGGTAAAAAAAAGTATAATTCTTCGTATAGCTTAAAAAAATTCACATTAAGGAATTACAGTACCGTATGTAGAACCCCAACGATGATCAGCACTTTTAAGAGGGTCCAAAGGGTTTCGGTGCCTCCATTCACGTCGCAAAGCTCAATTATTTAAATATACATCGATCAACTCCATCTTACCTGCTAAACATCAATAAACACAGCTGTTTATATGATAATTTTTAACAGATTTTATTTTATCTTTTTAATTGTTTTCCATTGAATTAATACTGTATATGAAACTTATTTTCTGTAGTATTCTCGGATAAAGCAGCTTGAATGAGGTTTATCATAGCTTGGAAGGCATATACAGTAATCCCCTGTTTTTCACGCTTTTTTTTTATCGCGGTTTTGACCATTCGCGTTTCTTTTTTCTTTCTTTTTTTTACTAAAAAATTATATATATACTGTACAGTATATGTACTGTATATGAAATATCCTTTGAAAACATAAATTTAAATTTTGTGCCATTTTCGATATTTCCCTGTGCTGTGCGGTAAACAGACGCTACCCTTTCCCGCCTCAGACACCTGCTGCTCCGAGAAGCCTCAGTCCACACATGCCTACCATACTGTGACTGCGTGAGGGCTGGCAGATGCCGGGACAGCAGGGAGAGGCTGGCAGTGCAGGTGTTGCCGACCTCAGCGAAATATACCCTGTAAATTATTTTTTGTATATAACTGTGTTTACGTTTTTCCATTATTATATTGTATTACAATATGATTAATTTCAATTAATGATGTTAGTAAATGCCGGTACAGTGCATCAGTGATCAGTGTGATCACTGGGCCGTGAGTGGAGAGCATGGCGTGGTTAAGTGCATGACCTACCTGAGCTGTTTGATGGCCACAGGTACAGTGATTCCTAAAAGAGTATTCGCGGTTTTGGCTTTTCGCGGGGTTTCAGGAACGTAATTCCAAAGAAAAACATGTGATTACTTTATTGTTTAAACAGTCTGGAAATTGGTACTGTAATGTGTACTCTTTATGTCTGGGGTTTATTCAGTTACAGAAGGTCGAGAGATTGACTTACAGAGTCAACTGGGAGATACAATGTTGTAAATACTCTTGATTATCTGTCTCCTGGTATTTAATGTTTCCCTAGTGTATTGGTCCAGATATAGTAAACATTATTTTTATTACTAGAAATGGTATTATACATTAGATAATTGAATTTCAATATACAGTACATTAATTATCCATGAGTGTAGCAGCATTGATAATGTAATTACAATCAGTGAAGCAAAAGTATTAAATAATTTATGAAAGATGAGAAGTAGACTTATGAAACAGCCCAAGCTATGGAATTAAGAACAATATTGGGCTTCAAAATTATCAGGGGATCCTACACAGTCCACTGGCCTCTTTCCCTTGGTATGGCCACTTCTAAGGGGTGGCCATTAGGTAAATATAGTAAATATTTCGCTCAGTTTTAACTTATATCCATAAAAACAAAAAAGTGTTGCATAATGCAAGAATGGTTGTGTTATATCTGGAATCCAAAGGTGGCATAGTGTAATCTGGGAATTGTTATCACCTTTTATGTGTAAGAAAAGTACCAATGACAAGAATGCAAAAGACTCCTCTCCGAACTCAGGGGGAGTTTTCTTTGGTGATTCTCGGGAGGAATTTTAAGGCTAACTATAACAAAAGTAGCATCCTTAGCATCCCCTGAAGACTCCCCACCCCAGCTTATCTCGCCCAAATATTAACCACCTTAACAGTAACTTCTCCTCCCCCCAAAATAGTGCTAGGGTGATTAATTATTATACTGAAAGGATAAATTAGTATGTTGGTATTTAAACTTGACGTGTGGGAGCCTGTGTATTCTTGCAGGATTATTTTGATGAGTTATTTGTCATTTAAGGTTTACATTCTTGTATTGATTTTTAACTTGTCGTTCATTATTACGTGGGGTATGTTAGAGATGTACTCCAGTTATAATTTGTAACAAGATGATGAGAAAGGAACGTTTTTAGTGTGTGTCATGTTAAATGGAGATGTTTATAGTGTGTCATGTTAACTGGAGACGTTTATAGTGTGTGTCATGTTAACTGGAGACGTTTATAGTGTGTGTCATGTTAACTGGAGACGTTTATAGCGTGTGTCATGTTAACTGGAGACGTTTCTAATTTGTCATGTTAACTGGAGACGTTTATAGTGTGTGTGTGTGTGTGTGTTGTTAGTTGTAACAAGTTAAAGACGTTAGTGAGGTTGATACATAACAGGCAACAGGATAGAGTGAAGAGATGGTTCTTTCTGCCTTTTAATTACTTGTAGCTCACGATGGCCGCCCCACAAGGCAACAGGGCCGTAGCGTCCTTGACCATGGCAGGAGCGAAAGCCTCACGCGGAAATGCACGCCACAATGGTCCTTCCGTCTCCCCGCCAGAGAGTGTGTCGAGTGGGTGGCGGCTGACGCGGGGCATCCGTCCTCATTCCAGGGCAGCTGTTGGCCTACTTTTATTATCCAGGAAATGAACGTTACCGAGATGTCTATAAAACCATTTCATATGATAATTCCCTTCAGCGTATTGTTTTTAAGGATCTGTGGCGCAAAGGCTATAATTGTGGTTATTAAATGTCCTCATATTAATTAGCATACATTAATTATTAAAACTTCATATTCTAGACTACTATTAAGACGATTAGTTATCAACATTTCGACCACAGATTCTTAAGGCGTTTACTTGTGCAGTATATTTTGAGAGGTGGGAAGGAGGTCTGATGTATTACGCCTTTATGTGTTGTTATTCATTTATACAGAGTTGTGTTGTGGTGTAGGGAAGGTAGAAGGTTCTTCATAGTGTTCTTCATTCATTCCTTGTTGTTCATTGTTGCGTCTTACAGTTGCGTCCTTGTGTAGGGAAGGTTCCTTGTTATTCATTGTTGCGTTATTCACTTGCGTCCTGGTGGAGGGAAGGTTTATTCATCGTTGCGTCATACACTTGCGTCCTGGTGTGGTAGGTCTCATCCGCTCACAAGGCCTTTTACGAGTTCTTTATCCTTGTCGCTTCACACAACCTGCCGTCAGCTGTCAGCACCGTGTCTTCCTGCCGTCAGCTGTCAATACCATGTCCTCCTGATGGTGGTAGTGGTGATGGTGGTAGTGAAGATGGTGGTAGTGGTGATGGTGGTAGTGGTGATGGTGGTAGTGAAGATGGTGGTAGTGGTGATGGTGGTAGTGGTGATAGTGACAAGGGCAACTAGTAGACATGTGTGAATATATCTTGGTAGTTACTGTATGTACTGAAGGTGTTGGTGTGTTGTTGAGGTACTAGGTGTTGGGAGGCAGGAGAGATAGCGCACGGCCATCTCTCTGGCCACCCACACTTTCCTTCCACCAAATATATTGGCTTTCTATCTTCACACACACACACACACACACACACATTATGTTGGTTATTATTATTAGGACTTCAAACACATCTAACGAAGCCCGTGTGGACGTCAGTGCTCGAGGATTCTGGACGCGGGGACAGCGAGCTTTCTTCGACATCAGGATTTTTGATCCCATGGCCGCATGTCACCGTAACCTAGCTCTCGATGCTGCACATAGGAGGAACGAGAACGACAAGAGAAGGGCATATGGGAGAGAATTCAGAACATTGATCAAGGCAGCTTCACTCCTCTAGTGTTCACAACCTCTGGTGGGATGGGACCAAGTGCAAGATGTTTCTACGCCAGACTCGTGGAGGTGATCTCAGAACAGAAGCAGCAGCCCAGAAGTTATGTTACAGCCTGGATGAGATGTCGACTGTCCTTCTCTCTCCTTCGGTCGGCTTTGCTCTGCCTCAGGGGAACGAGAGCTTCGGCCTCAAAGCCGACAACAGTTGCAGATATTGTCTATGAGGCAACAGTCACTGAATGCCGCATAGACCTGCTGCTTAACGAATTCAACACATATAGGGTAGCTACTTATGTATTAGGATATTTAATATTAAGGTAATAAAATGGCGGCGAAGGTGTGGCTATTGGGGGAGGCTGGAGGCCATAAAATAAAGTCGAAATAGTAGTAGTAATAGTAGTAGTCGAAGTAGTAGTTTTATCATCATTGTTATTGGTATTTTGTTATATTGTTTGAGATACTTTTACAATCCCAGTTATAGGTGTGTGTGTGTGTGTGTGTGTGTGTGTGTGTGTGTGTGTGTGTGTGTGTGTGTGTGTGTGTGTGTGTGTGTGTGTGTCTGTCTGGGTGGTGCTGATAATATTTTTTGTGGCGCTCCTTATATGATCGTCTTTATGGTACACTTGCCCTTACATATTACCTACTTACCTCCTCTTCCTCCTCCTCCTCCTGGAACCCTCACCTACCTCCTTTCTTCCCTCACTTACCTCCTACCTTACTTTAATATTTCTCAACCTTTAATCTTCCTCTACCATACTTTAATCTTCCTCTACCATACTTTAATCTTCCTCAACCTTTCTTTAATATTTCTCAACCTTTAATCTTCCTCAACCTTACTTTAATATTTCTCAACCTTTAATCTTCCTCAACCTTACTTTAATATTTCTCAACCTTTAATCTTCCTCAACCTTACTTTAATATTTCTCAACCTTACTTTAACCTTTCTCTTTCCTAATAAGCACGAAAATGGGCTAAAAACCTAAACAAAATAAACAAATGATAAATATTTCTCATGTATTTCTCTTGTTTTACTTTCAGTGTTGGTCGTAGTGAAGCTCTCAAACACCATGTGGGAGACGGGGTGGGTGTAAAGTACTGTGACCTCTGTCTGTCGCTACGCCCACACTCTCGTTATACTGAAGTACCTGTAGTGGACTTGTAATTAACTCCCTCCAGGTGCCGACGACGGAAAATCCTCCAGGCACCTTCAGGAGAGCCACGCCCATACCTCGTACCACCACCCTCTTCAACACTTCTGAAAGGTGAGGTTATAGTGGGTGTGTGTGTGTAGGTCCTTGTGGTTGACGCTGTGCTGTATCAGGTAGCAAATTCACTCAGCATCTGGAGGGAAGGGGGGAGGATGAGGGAAGATGACGGGTAAGGAGAGAGGAAGGAGGGAGGGAGAGGTGGAGAGAGGGATAGGGAGGTGGAGAGTAAGGGGGTGGGGATGATGGGTAAGGAGGGAGGGAGGGTAAGGAAAGAGATGTAGGGGAAGAACTAACCAAACTTAATCTATCAGTAGAATGAAAACGTGTGTGTGTGTGTGTGTGTGTGTGTGTGTGTGTGTGTGTGTGTGTGTGTGTGTGTGTGTGTGTGTGGCTCCTGACCTCATTATCCTGGTCTGACCCACAACTGCCGAGAAAGTGAGCCAGCGTGCGTAGGTGTGACGCTAGGTGAACCCCGAAGGAGCTAGGTGAACCCCGAAGGCGCTAGGTGAACCCCGAAGGCGCTAGGTGAACCCTGAAGGCGCTAGGTAGACCCCGAATGAGCTAGGTGAACCATGCAGGTGCTAGGAGAACCCTGAAGGCACTAGGTGAACCCTGAAGGCACTAGGTGAACCCTGAAGGTGCTAGGTGAACCCTGAAGGCACTAGGTGAATTCCAGGGGCTCTAGGTGAACCCAGTAGAAGTAGGTGAAGGGAATAATGGGAGAATGCAGAACAGAGAAGGAAAGATAAACAATAAAAACTGGAAATAATGCTGTGTATGTGTGGAGAAGACGTTCACGGTGCTGTGTATGTGTGGAGAAGACGTTCACGGTGCTATGTATGTATGGAGAAGACGTTCACGGTGCTGTGTATGTGTGGAGAAGACGTTCACGGTGCTGTGTATGTGTGGAGAAGACGTTCACGGTGCTGTGTATGTGTGGAGAAGACGTTCACGGTGCTGTGTATGTGTGGAGAAGACGTTCACGGTGCTGTGTATGTGTGGAGAAGACGTTCACGGTGCTATGTATGTATGGAGAAGATGTTCACGGTGCTGTGTATGTGTGGAGAAGACGTTCACGGTGCTGTGTATGTGTGGAGAAGACGTTCACGGTGCTGTGTATGTGTGGAGAAGACGTTCACGGTGCTGTGTATGTGTGGAGAAGACGTTCACGGTTGCCACAAATTGATCCCTTGAGAAATTTCTAATGACAGAGGGAGGAGGTGGCAAAGTGGTATCAGCACTCGCCTCCCATCCTAAGGGTCACTGGTTCGATCCCCAGGGCTGTCCCATTCCACCCAAGTGTAAATATGTCCCTAATTTACAGTTGAGGCAATAGAGGCAGTTAGGTCCAATGTCCACCACACCGAGATCAACTTTTAGGCTAGGTCAGGTCAGGTGCAATGGTATTTAAATGTTGCAAGTAAATTGATTAGTTGTTTAATTGATTGATTGGTAAAGTGGTTGGTTGATTGATTGAATAGTTGATTTATTGATTATCGACGTGTTTCAGGTAGGTGCTGATGTTACCTTGATGTTGACGGCCGTACAGGTGAGACATGATGTTGTTGGCCGTACAGGCGAGTCATGATGTTCTATATACCTGGTGGTCCATATACCTGTGTGTGTGTGTATTTTATTTCATGTGCATATGTGTGTATATTTGTGTGTGTATGCGTGTGTGTGTGTTCATTTATTTATTTGCGTGTGTGTGTATACTGTATATAGGGCTGTGCGTATATATATGTGTGTGTGTGTGTGTGTATGTATGCGTATATGTGCTTATTTGTGTGTATGTGTGTTTATGTGTGTACAGTGAGGCAATGTTTTATGATCATTGATCCTTATAGAGTGTGTGTGTGTGGGGCTTTGTTATATAGAGTCATCCTGATTAGTATTTGTGTATTTTTTACACGTGAAAGTATTATGAAATTGCTGTAACTGTATCTGAACTGTAACCAAAGTGATGTAACTGTAACCAAAGTGATGTAACTGCATCTGAACTGTAACCAAAGTGCTGAACTGTAACCAAAGTGACTGTGACTGTATCTGAACTGTAACCAAAGTGACTGTGACTGTATCTGAACTGTAACCAAAGTGACTGTGACTGTATCTGAACTGTAACCAAAGTGACTGTGACTGTATCTGAACTGTAACCAAAGTGACTGTGACTGTATCTGAACTGTAACCAAAGTGACTGTGACTGTATCTGAACTGTAACCAGGTTAAGTGTAGGCCAAGGTGAGGTTGTTTTGCACACGTTTCTTAAGTAAGTTTTATATCACCTTGAGAATAAGTATTGACCGCCTGGTGAATTACTTATAGTGTGTGTGTCCTGTGGTAAAGTAGGACATGCATACATACATACACTCTCTCTCTCTCTCTCTCTCTCTCTCTCTCTCTCTCTCTCTCTCTCTCTCTCTCTCTCTCTCTCTCTCTCTCTCTCTCTCTGAAATATACCGTGTAAGTGGTTACTACGATGCATGTCTGGGCACACACACACACACACACACACAGTACGTACACGTTAGCTATCTGTTGACACACTCGCTCTCTGTGTACAGTGAAGTGACCACAAAAATCCCTGGTTATTGAAGTTTAAACCACATGTTATTGATCGGTGGTTGTGAGTTGGTCGGCGGTGGTTGTGAGTTGGTCGGCGGTGGTTGTGAGTTGGTCGGCGGTGGTTGTGAGTTGGTCGGTGGTGGTTGTGAGTTGGTCGGCGGTGGTTGTGAGTTGGTCGGTGGTGGTTGTGAGTTGGTCGGCGGTGGTTGTGAGTTAGTCGGCGGTGGTTGTGAATTGGTCGGCGGTGGTTGTGAGTTGGTCGGCGGTGGTTGTGAGTTGGTCGGCGGTGGTTGTGAGTTGGTCGGCGGTGGTTGTGAGTTGGTCGGCGGTGGTTGCGAGTTAGTCGGCGGTGGTTGTGAGTTGGTCGGCGGTGGTTGTGAGTTGGTCGGTGGTGGTTGTGAGTTGGTCGGCGGTGGTTGTGAGTTAGTCGGCGGTGGTTGTGAATTGGTCGGCGGTGGTTGTGAGTTGGTCGGCGGTGGTTGTGAGTTGGTCGGCGGTGGTTGTGAGTTGGTCGGCGGTGGTTGTGAGTTGGTCGGCGGTGGTTGTGAGTTAGTCGGCGGTGGTTGTGAGTTGGTCGGCGGTGGTTGTGAGTTGGTCGGCGGTGGTTGTGAGTTGGTCGGCGGTGGTTGTGAGTTGGTCGGTGGTGGTTGTGAGTTGGTCGGCGGTGGTTGTGAGTTGGTCGGCGGTGGTTGTGAGTTGGTCGGCGGTGGTTGTGAGTTGGTCGGTGGTTGTGAGTTAGTCGGTGGTTGTGAGATCTGATACTGTATTGGTATGTTATTTCAGGTGAGGTGGTGTGTGTGTGTGTGTGTAGGTGGGTGTGTGCGTGTGTGTGTGGGAGGGGTGTATGATATGTATGTATGTTTGTATGTATGTATGTTTGTGGGGGTGTGTGTGTGCGAGTGTGTGTTGACTCGCCCGCCCGCCCGCACGTCAGCCATTGTTGTCGCTGGGTGATGTTTGTGGTTATTTATGTGGAGGGGCGTGTGCACGTGTGTGTATGTATGTGTGTACGCGTGTGTGTGTATGTGGTGGGGTGTATGTGTGTACCCGTGTGTGTGTGTGACCCACTTTTCTGACCCTCTCACGACCTTGACACACATCTCGTCTACCTTCGTGTGCAAACTCATAAGACTCACTCGATTAATGTCACATACGGTGTTTACTCTAGCGGGGGTGGTCCTTCTAGCGGGGGTGTACTGTGGTCCTTCTAGCGGTGGTGTACTGTGGTCCTTCTAGCGGGGGTGTACTGTGGTCCTTCTAGCGGGGGTGTACTGTGGTCCTTCTAGCGGGGGTGTACTGTGGTCCTTCTAGCGGGGGTGTACTATAGCGTGAGTCGTATACCAGTATATTATAAGGGAAGATGAACAATATTTCGGCCTATACTAGTTTATCTTGCCATATAGGCCTGTGGTAGTGATATAGGTGTATTCACGTAGGCACTACACTTGATCGCTTTCATTTCCTTAACTGTAAAGTGAAGTGTCGGCTACAGATGTGTGTGTGTGTGTCCTAATATTGTCTCTTGCTGCTTACCCATACACCATTTTCTTTATCTCTCCTTTCCTAGTTGTGTCTCTCTCTCTTTCACACACACACACAAGGTCAGGTCACACACACACACACAAGGTCAGGAGGTCACACGCACACACACACGGGATCAGGGGGGGGGGGGCATGATGCAGCACTGATAAAGAGAAAGACGAAAAATGTCAACTGGAAAAGATTAGGTCCACTGACTCCTGTGGTTTAACTCTCTCTCTCTCTCTCTCTCTCTCTCTCTCTCTCTCTCTCTCTCTCTCTCTCTCTCTCTCTCTCTCTCTCTCTCTCTCTCTCTCTCAAGTGTTAAAAGGAAGGGTTTAGGGAGTGAAGGTGTTTTGACCTGTGGAGGGAGGGAGGGTGACCTTGTGTATGTATGTGAGTTGGTCGGTGAAGCTCCACAAGATATAGGACTGTCTGTCTGTGTGGCCGTCTGTGTCTTTGCATGTCTGTCTGTCTGTCTGTGTGGCCGTCTTTGCATGTCTCTGTCTGTGTGTGGCCGTCTTTGTATGTCTGTCTCTCTGTCTGTCTGTGTGGCCGTCTTTGTATGTCTGTCTGTGTTCATTAGAGAGGCAGGTTTCAGACAAGGGTTCAGAGGAGAGAGGTGGAGAAGGAGGTTTAAATATTAATAAATGAAAGAAAGAAAGAGGGGGGAAGGTTGAGACACGCGGATCTTCTCTTCTGTGAAACCTGAAGAAACCTGAACTTGCTGCCGGGGGGAGGGGTGGGTGGAGGAGGGAGTTTTAAGGGGTTAGCTCTAAGGGGGACGTAGGAGGGAGAAGGTTTTAAGGGGTAAGTCTCTAAGGGGGGCGTAGGAGGAGGACTTCTAAGGGGTAAGATGTAAGGGGGGCATAGGGGGGAGGAGGAGGGACGATTTAGGGGGTAAACTCTAAGGGGGGGGGGGTTTTAGATGATGGACCTTGACCTCTTAAAAGGGATGATTTTCTCCATCTTGTTGACATCGACGCTGACTGAGGCTAACAAGGGAGTGTGTTTTGTGTATGTTATTACGCGCCTTTTATTTCTCTTAATAGAAATAATAATAATAAAATTGCTGTTGTTATTGTTGTTTGTTGTTATTGTTACTAGTGGTGTAGGCTGGGTGTGTGATATTCCTGTAGGTCACTCAGCTGAATGTCTGTCTGTCTCTCCCCCCATGGCTTTCTCCTTCCTCCTCCTCCTCCTGCTTTCCCTTTGCTTGATTTCTCATCTTATCTGACAGCTTTCCCCTCCTCTCTTCTTTGTCCGATTTCTCATTTAGTCTCTCTCTCTCTCTCTCTCTCTCTCTCTCTCTCTCTCTCTCTCTCTCTCTCTCTCTCTCTCTCTCTCTCTCCTAACCCCTCCTCCACTACCCCCTCCTCCACTAACCCCTTCTCCCTCCTCCTCCATCTCTCCTCAGTCTCCATGTTCTCCAGTACAAACACCTCACATGGTCTCCAATAGTGTCTCCATCCCTCCTAATTGCCCTCCTCCCCCCCCCTCCTCCACATACATTCCTAAGGTCAAAAAGGTGGAAGTTTCGGTAATTACTCGCCCTAATGACCCTTGAACTTAATTACCTTAGAGGGGAAAAATTTCAGTCTGTTTTCCCAACGCTAATTACCTTCCTTCGTTCCTTCCTTCCTTCCTTTATTACAACTGATATCATCTGGTCACCTGAAGACTCGCCCCCCCCACCATCCCCTCACCCCCATCTCGCCCCCCCCCACCATCCCCTCACCCCCATCTCACACCCCCACCATCCCCTCACCCCCATCTCACACACCCACCCCCATCTCACACCCCCCACCATCCCCTCACCCCCATCTCACACCCCCCACCATCCCCTCACCCTCATCTCACACACCCCACCCCCATCTCACACCCCCCACCATCCCCTCACCCCCATCTCACACCCCCCACCATCCCCTCACCCCCATCTCACACCCCCCACCATCCCCTCACCCCCATCTCACACCCCCCACCATCCCCTCACCCCCATCTCACACCCCCCACCATCCCCTCACCCCCATCTCACACCCCCACCATCGCCTCACCCCCATCTCACACCCCCCCACCATCCCCTCACCCCCATCTCACACCCCCCACCATCGCCTCACCCCCATCTCACACCCCCCCACCATCCCCTCACCCCCCCACCATCCCCTCACCCCCATCTCACACCCCCCACCTCTCCAGCTTAATTCACCTGAAGACTAATCACCCTAACCTGACCTCAAGTGACTTAGATTCATTAAGCATTTTGGGATATTATTTTATTATTGTTGCTATTGTTTATTACTATTTGTTATTATTATTATTGTCATTTTTGTTATTATTATCATTATTATTAAGACCAATAAGAGATAGGTAATTAGCGTGATAGTGAAGATGATGATACTGTTCACCTTGTTACCTGTTAATAATGTGAAAGTGAGTTTTTGTGGCAGTCCAGATGATGAGAGAGAGAGAGAGAGAGAGAGAGTTGATATGTGGAGCCGGAGTGAGTGATGGTTGCCTGGAGGAGGAGGAAGGGGAGGAAGAAGATGGAAGGGGTGGTGGTGGAGGGATGTAGGAAGAGGAAAGTAAAGAGGAAGAATAAAAGTACAGTACTTACCATACCATTTCCTTTACCACCTATCCTTACCTCACCTATCCTCACCACCTTCCCTCACCACCTACCCTCACTTCCCTCCCTCACCACCTACCCTCACTTCCCTCCCTCACTACCTACCCTCACTTCCCTCCCTCACCACCTACCCTCACTTCCCTCCCTCACCACCTACCCTCACTTCCCTCCCTCACTACCTACCCTCACTTCCCTCCCTCACCACCTACCCTCACTTCCCTCCCTCACCACCTACCCTCACTTCCCTCCCTCACCACCTACCCTCACTTCCCTCCCTCACCACCTACCCTCACTTCCCTCCCTCACTTCCCTCCCTCACCACCTACCCTCACTTCCCTCCCTCACCACCTACCCTCACTTCCCTCCCTCACTACCTACCCTCACTTCCCTCCCTCACTACCTACCCTCACTTCCCTCCCTCACCACCTACCCTCACTTCCCTCCCTCACCACCTACCCTCACTTCCCTCCCTCACTACCTACCCTCACTTCCCTCCCTCACCACCTACCCTCACTTCCCTCCCTCACCACCTACCCTCACTTCCCTCCCTCACCACCTACCCTCACTTCCCTCCCTCACTTCCCTCCCTCACCACCTACCCTCACTTCCCTCCCTCACCACCTACCCTCACTTCCCTCCCTCACTACCTACCCTCACTTCCCTCCCTCACTACCTACCCTCACTTCCCTCCCTCACTACCTACCCTCACTTCCCTCACTACCTACCCTCACTTCCCTCACTTCCTTCCCTCACTTACCGTATGTGTGTGGGGTAATAAGGGCGACTGGACCAGGGACAACACAACCGCTATTAAGGAGACTCTCTGGATATTAGGGTGTGGGGGGTGGGGGGAGGAGCTACAGGAAAGTGAGTCTTATGGTCGAGGACAATACCGTTGGGTTTAGTCTGTGGTGGGTCGTGACGTTGGTGGCCTGTGTCTGTGATGTGTAGCCGCCCATCACGCCCGCCCACCCACCCTGCCCGCCCGCTCACACTCACCCAGATTATTTATTTAATTTGGGGATATTTTTGTGTGTAATGAGTAATCCATCTGTGTGGGTGTAGGTGTGTTACAGGGGTGTAGGTGTGTTACAGGGGTGTAGGTGTGTTACAGGGGTGTAGGTGTGTTACAGAGGTGTAGGTGTGTTACAGGGGTGTAGGTGTGTTACAGGGGTGTAGGTGTGTTACAGGGGTGTAGGTGTGTTACAGGGGTGTAGGTGTGTTACAAAGGTGTGAGTGTACCGCATGCTACACCGGGTTACCAGCAGCTAGAGAGCCAAGGTTATCTGCTGTAGGGGAGGACCCACGACTCACTGCCTGATAAGATACAGAGAGAGATACTGTAGTGGTGAAGGTCGCTGTCTGTATTACACCTGTACTTTGAAGCTGAATTCCTGTATCTTGTGTCGTAAATTAACATACAGGTACAGGTCTTAAATTAACATAGGTACAGGTCTTAATTAACATAGGTACAGGTCTTAAATTAACATAGGTACATGTCTTAATTAACATAGATATTGGTACAGATCTTAATTAACTTAGATACAGGTAGAAAACTTAAATTAACATACAGGTACATGTCTTAATTTACATAGACACCGGTACAGGTGTTGATGTTACGTTACCTGGAATGTTAATGACTCGAAGTTAAGATCCAGTATCGTTATTATCGTCGTACTGTTAATATATCGTAGTGTTACTTTGTGTGGCATAAGGTAACATGTTGGTGGTTTTAAGAATAGTGATGATACCTGGCAATATAGTGATGATAATGGTGATGACAGTAATGATGATAAAGGTCGCACACACACACACACACACACAGGAGGAAGAAGTGAAGGTGGAGTCAGACACTATGGTTCTGAGGAGGGGTGGCGTGAGGAGGAGGCCTAGTGGTGGTCGGCGCTGTGGGTGGTTTGTGGCGGGTGGCAATGTGAGTGACGACAACTGAGGGCATTATGGGTGGTACAGATTCGTTGCGTGGGTGGCATTATAATTTTGAGTGTAGGTAGTGGTCAATGGAAAGATGTGCTAGGACGATGTGGGTGGCGAGGCGACGCTGTGGGTGGTAGAAAATAAAGCGTGGGGGGTGTATAGTGGGCGGCAGGTGTTGGGGAAAGTAGAATCAAGGGGCGGCGTTTGTGGGTGGGTGGTAAGGTGGTGTGGACAGTCTTCGTGGGTGGCGGTAATGGAGGGGAGGAGGGAGGGAGTCATGGGGGGTGGGGAGATGGGAAGGGGGAGGGAGTCATGGGGAGAGGTAGAGGCTGAGGGGGGAGGGAGACAAGTCACGTCGTCTACCACACTAAGATACTCTACAGGGTACACAGCTTGACCGACACCTCTCAGTTATAATGTCGAGGTGTCCAATTACAGCTGGCTCGACCGACAGTGTCTCGGGATCGAACCAACGACCCTTAGGACGGGAGGCGAGTGCTGTAACCACACGGCCGTCGACCTTTAGATAAATGTTTCCTCTTATAAGTGATACCTTTATGACCGACAATCTATAGTGTACATCACCTGTTGTCTACACACGGTATTGTACACACACCACTGTACACACACACACACCACTGTACACACACACACACACACACCACTGTACATTTCATGATATATATGACCAAAATTCAGGTACAGGTAAGCTGATTTAGTGTACAGTAAATATTATTCTCTTTGCTGTTCCATAAATAATACATAAAATCTGAAGCTTTAACTCAATAATTACTAAATATAAAATAATAAGCTTATATATAAACATTATGTGAAGCTTAAAGCCCCTAAACCAATACAGTAAACAAGTAAAGCTTCGGTTCAGTAGGTGGACAGTGCTTGACCTTATCCATCACTGTGGGTCAACTGCGTCCTAATGACTTGTATTGAAACTAGTAGAGGTGTAGGTGGGTGTTGATGATGTTACAGGTACAGGTATAAATATAGATGTATATAAGTACAGTAATGGTATGATATATAATTACAGGTAGGGCTACAAATACAGGTACAGGTATGAATATAGATGTAGATATAATTACAGGTAGAGTTACAATAGTTACAGGTATATATTTGAAGGTCTTACGTAACACCTTACGAGATAAACACCCTGGGTAAGGTGTGTGTGTGTGTGTCAGATGTTTGCTAAGTAGTGTAGTGTGTGGGTGGTCTTCTGGGGGGGGGGGGGGCACGTAAGGGCGGGGTGTGGGTGGCACGGAGGGAGATTAAAGAGATGAGAGAGAGAGAGAGAGAGAGATCAATATACAGTTTTAGGGGGAAGGAGAAAGGGATGTACTGAGGAAGGGAAGAAGGGAGGGAGGGACAGGAGGGACCTTGGATCGTGGGGATGTTAGCAGTCATCTGAGTCGCCTGCTGACCTTCTACGCTTGTTTTTCAATAAATACCATACCGTTAACGTCACCCACCAGTCATCCATCACAGTCACCCACCACTGTATCTAACCAGTTACTATAGGAGAATAATATACCAACAACAACAATAATAATAATGAAAATAATAATATAAACGGCAATAATAATGATAAAAATGACATACAATAATAATAATAACGGTAACAACAACACCACCACCACCAACAACAATAACAACAACAACGACACCACCACCACCAACAACAACAACAACAACAACAACAACAACGACACCACCACCACCAACACCACCACCACCAACAACAACAACAACAACAACAACAACAACAACAACAACAACAACAACAACAACACTAGGGGTGACAGCAACAGAATACCAACGGGGGAGGAGATAAAAATAGACTCAAGGATGATAAAATATGACTCCCAGGGTAGGTGTTTGGAAGACATAGAAATAGGTGTTGTGTGTGTCTGTGTCTTTTATTTTCTCTGCCAGTCTGTGTATCTTGTCTGTGTGTGTATGTCTTTCTGTCTGTATCTTCTCTGCTTTCTGTATCTGTCTGTCTGCTTATCGTGTCTGTCTTGTGTGTGTGTGTGTGTGTGTCTGTGTCTTGTTCTGTCTGTATGTATCTATTGTGTGTCTGTACCTCTTGTCTGTCTACTCTGTGTTCTTGTCTGTCTGTTCTGTCTGTCTGTATCTCCTGTCTGTCTGTGTGGAGCTGGGACACAAGTTACCTGATGGGATACACAGTTGCATATATTACCAGGTATGAGACTTGACCTTGGCGACGCTGCAGCCTATTATTTGTAATGGCTCGCACCGTTACAAAGGTTCAGCCCCGAGTACTGAGACTGATGATGATGATGATGATGATGATGATGATGTAATAGTTTAGCTCATAGTGTGTCTTTAACCTAACCAAGTCTAACCGAAGCTAATGTAGTACGTACTTAACCTAACCTAACCTACACCACCTGGACATTGTACTGAGGAAATGCTTTTTTATCTTCTACTTGGAGTTGGAGGTCGACCTTGACTTCCCTGTGTTTTAAATTGGTTCAATAAGGAGGACGTAGAGCCCAGTGTGTTACAGTGTACGAACGTAACACACTGTACACAACACTCGTAACGTAACACTACACAACACGTTAAGTATTTTCATTGGGTTTAGGAGGGAGATAGGAAGGAACTGGTTCACTAATAGGGTGGTGGACGAGTGGAACAAGCTTAGCAACTTTGTAGTAAGTGCGGGAAAGTTTCAAAAGGAGGCTGGATAGATTCATGGATGATAGAGAGTGGTAGTAACTCTCGACAGGAGCTGCCATGCGCAGGCCAACCGGCCTATTGCAGACTCCTTATTTTCTTATGTTCTTATGTTCTTAACACAAGGGTGACTTAACAGGCTTTTGAGTTGTTGCTTGAAATATGTGTAGCTTTGAGGAGGTGCTCGACCTTGACTCACTTTAAGCTTAAATGAGTTGGGTAAAGAGACGTGTGTGTGTGTGTGTGTGTGTGTGTGTGTGTGTGTGTGTGTGTGTGTGTGTGGAAGAAGCTGTGACCTGACATAAAACTCAACAATAACGATGAATATGTATTTGTATTACGTCATGACCTATAATATGACGTCACCACCAATAATATGACATCACTATATGTATTTGTTCTAGTTAATTGTTGTTGTTATAATCATCCTGACTGTGTTTGTCATGGTATAGTGTTAATTGTCCTTGTGATGTTATGTTCTTGTCTGTTTATATGCTGTAGTTGTTTTAATGTTTTTGTTGTTGTTAATGTACTTGTTGTCCTTGTCGGCTGGCCTCACTTAACACTTTATTTTTCACTTGTATAAATTAAGAGCTCGTCAGTATAGGCAGAAGGCGGGCATACGTTCGTCTGTCGGTAGTTTTGTTAATTAGGTTTGGAGATTATTTAGGATTGGGGTCTACTGGGCCTGAGGTCTACTGGCCCTGAGGTCTACTGGGCCTGAGGTCTACTAGGTCTGAGGTCGACTAGGACTGGGGTCTACTAGGTCTGAGGTCTACTAGGTCTGGGGTCTACTAGGTCTGGGGTCTACTAGGACTGGGGTCTACTAGGTCTGGGGTCTATTAGGACTGGGGTCTGCTAGGTCTGGGGTCTACTGGGCCTGAGGTCTACTAGGCCTGAGGTCTACTAGGACTGGGGTCTACTAGGTCTGAGGTCTACTAGGTCTGAGGTCTACTAGGTCTGGGGTCTACTAGGACTGGGGTCTACTAGGTCTGGGATCTACTAGGACTGGGGTCTACTAGGTCTGGGATCTACTAGGACTGGGGTCTACTAGGTCTGGGATCTACTAGGACTGGGGTCTACTAGGACTGGGGTCTACTAGGTCTGGGATCTACTAGGACTGGGGTCTACTAGGTCTGAGGTCTACTAGGTCTGGGGTCTACTAGGACTGGGGTCTACTAGGTCTGGGATCTACTAGGACTGGGGTCTACTAGGACTGGGGTCTACTAGGTCTTTGGGTCGACTAGGTCTGGGGACTACTAGGTCTGAGGTCTACTAGGACTGGGGTCTACTAGGCTTGAGGTCTACTAGGTCTGGGGACTACTAGGTCTGAAGTCTACTAGGACTGGGGTCTACTAGGCCTGAGGTCTACTAGGACTGGGGTCTACTAGGCCTGAGGTCTACTAGGACGGGTCTACTAGGTCTGAGGTCTACTAGCGAGTGGGGTCTACTAGGTCTAGGGTCTACTAGGACTGGAGCCTCTAATAACTGGGGTCTACTAGCATTGAGGCCTCTAATGGCTAGGGCCTACAAGGACTGGGGCCCATTTGACCAGTCATGCCAAGAGTCAAATTATCCCTCAAATGACACTCTTAACAGCCGTAACGAGTGTGGCGTGACAGGCGGTAGTCAGGATAATTTAGGTGGATAAAATATAATTACATAATGATAGTTTAGCTCAGATTACACCAAATACCGGTGATAGTGGTGGCTGTTGAGGTGGTGGTGGTGGTGGTAGTGGTGGTTGTTGAGGTGGCGGTGGTGGTTGTGGTGGTAGTGGTGGTTGTGGTTGTGGTGGTAGTGGTGGTTGTGGTCTAGTGGTGGTGGTTGTGGTTGTAGTGAGTAATAGTAGCGACTGATGAGACACTGGTGTAGTTAGTACACTCGGGTCAAGAAAATGCCATCCCCCCCAACCCTCAACTTCTTTAAAAACAACCACAAATCACCCTTTTTTCCCTTAGTTACAAGGATTTTTTTTTATACTCGTGGTAGTAACGTAACCTGGAAATATTATCCGTGTGTTTGTCAGTTTCGTGAGCCTGATATATGAGCCAGAGCGTTGATGTTTGGTCACTAGTTTACCTTTATGTGATTGATTCAGGTAATATAAATTGTACCTGACTGTACCTGTGTTTATGTAGGGTTGTGATATAGTTTTATTATTTCAGGGTTGGGTTTTAGCTTTCGTGTGTGTGTGTGTGTGTGTGTGTGTGTGTGTGTGTGTGTGTGTGACCTATCAGCTGAGGGGTAAGGGATATGGGTCAAGTGCTCACCTCACCACAACGACCTGAGAGGGGGGGGGGGGATCTAACCATTCCCTCTCCCTTGGTGTACTATCACTCCTTACCCCCCCTCTCACCCCCACTCCCTCCCCCTCTCACCTCCCTCTCATTGTGGTGTTGGGGCGGACTTGCGATATCTTGGTATCTTTTTACAGGAAGGACCGTCCGTGTACTGCGATATCAGGTCTCCCCCCTCTCTCCATCCTCCTCCCCCTCCTTTCCTTCCCCCTCTCCACCCCCTTTTCCACCCCTCCTTCCATCCCCCTCTCCCCCCCCCCTCATTGTTGTATAGTACACTAGGTCAAGTACACAGGGTAAAGTAAGCAGTATGCCCACACTGTTTGAAACAATATGACACAACGGGCGAAGGATTTTGACAACCCTCCCGAGACGACAGGAGTCATTGTGGTCATTTTGAAAGTCATTGACGGAGGGTAGGAGGGATGGGGGTAGAAGGAGGGATTAGGGGAAGGAAGGAGGGGGGGATTGGGAGAGAAGGAGGGGGAGGGGTTGAGGGATGGAAGGAGGGATTGGGGGAAGGAAGGAAGGAGGGATTGGGAGAGAAGGAGGGGGAGGGGTTGAGGGATGGAAGGAGGGATTGGGAGAAGGAAGGAGGGATTGGGGGAAGGAAGGAGGGATTGAAAGAGAGGTGGGATTGGGGGAGGGATGGAAGGACCATTTACAACAATAATGGCGGAAGTCAGGCAAGGTCGTAGCTCGCTCCACGTTGCATGGAAAAAAAAAGTAAAAAAAAAAATGTTTTACATATTTTTATCTTCAGGTTAATGAGGATCTTAGTTTGGTTACTTCTTTTTACAATTACGATTTGTTTTTAGTTTTTTGCAGTTACAATTTTTCTTCAGACTTTTTTTTATGATTTCTGTATAGTGTCCATTTTGTTGTTATTAGTATTATGATTATTATTATTGCTAGTATGATTATTATTGTTATTCTTCTTCTAATTATTATTATCATTATTATTATTAGTAGTAGTAGTAGCAGTAGTAGTAGAAGCAGTATTATTATTACTATCGTCACTACTCTTGCATAATCACACCCTGAGTGACTGCACATCAAACCACCACGTATGTTTCAACACGTAGAACAAAATATTCCCGTTGTCTCATTTTCTGGCCGAACAGTCGTGTTGAAGGCAGCTTGCACGGTCCAGTGTATTCGTGCAAGAACATATTGCACGCCTGTATGGGTGTGTGTGTGTGTGGTCACTCAGAAACGTGTGTGTCACTTGTGTTGGTTATTTACTCTTGTTGCTACCGTGAGAGAGACAGAGACAGACAGATAGAGGAGAGAGAGAGGGGGGGGGGTAAATGGAGAGAGAGAGAGAGGGGGGGTAAATGGAGAGAGAGAGAGAGAGAGAGAGAGAGAGAGAGAGAGAGAGAAGCTGGCAGTATTTTTATGCTGGATGTTGGGGTAAGATAATCAGGTGCGGTTAACCCAGCAACACTATACCTCCTCCCCGTGGTGGTCTCTCTCTCTCTCTCTCTCTCTCTCTCTCTCTCTCTCTCTCTCTCTCTGTCTCTCTCTCTCTCTCCTGTGTGTGTGTGTCAGGGTGCAGAACAACGTTATAATTGTTCACATCCTTATCCTGGTTGAGTGTTATCTAGTTATTAGTTTCCGCTGACCTACTTGTTGTCTTCTCCCTATCTCCCTACCCTCCTCCCTGTGTCTCTCTTCTCCCTTTCTTCCTCTCTTCCTACCTGTGTCTCTTTTCCCTCCCTCCCTCCCTCCCTCTTCTCGCTTCCTTTCTCGCTATGTTTCTCTTCTACCTATGTCCCTCCCCTTGTCTCTCTCTTTCCTTAATCCTCTATTTCTCTTCTCCTTTCTTTCCAGTCTCATTTATTGTGTGTTGAAACTATGGGAGAAATTATCATTGTTTTTGTTGTATTATTATTACCAGTAAATTCGCATAATTATTCCTTAGTGTGATGGCGAAATACTTGGTCGTGGTTATCTCACAACACAGTCAAAGGGTGATAAAAGGGTCGCGTGGTCCTGTGTGTCACCTCAAGGATGTGGCTTTTCCTGAGTGAGTGAGATGTGTGTCAGCATGTGTGTGTGTTAGCGGGTGTCAGCATGTGTGTGCGTGTGTTTGTGTGAGCGGGTGTCAGCATGTGTGTGCGTGTGTGTGTGTGAGCGGGTGTCAGCATGTATGTGTGTCAACGTGTGCGTTTGTGTTAGGTTGTGTCAGCATGTATCAGCGTGTTAGGGCGTGTCAGCATGTATCAGCTTGTGTCAGCCAGTGTCAGCATTGCTCAGTATGTGTGTTTGTCACCATCTCTCTCTCTCCATCTCTCAGCAAGAGTGTCCCCAAGCGCTCCCAATTCAGTATAGTAATTACAAAGTTCATGATACAATAAGTCAGGTGGCCTGAAGTCTTTGACAGTGTCACATTCAATAATATAGTGTTCAAGTGTATGCTTTAAAGGTTTATCACAAAGTTTACATGCCGAATCAGTGTCAAGACCTGACTGAATTACTCAGAATAGGAAAACTGTACTCCAAGCTTTGTCAATAAATTTGCTAAACTAAAAAAGCCCCCTCTCACACCCCCCTCTCCCTCTTTAACCCCTCTCTCTTTTCCGCCCCTCTCCCCCTTCCTCTTCCCCTCTCATTCCCCTCTTCCCCCCTATCACTTTCACTCCCTTCTTCCTCCCTTTCACTCCCTTCCCTTATTGTTGTCTCAAGATCAGTCGCCATTGTGAAGGAAATCCTGGACGGTGACGAAACTTATTTGTCTTCGGGGTGTGTGTGTGTGTGTGTGTGTGTGTGTGTGTGTGTGTGTGTGTGTGTGTGTGTGTGTGTGTGTGTGTGTGTCCCCCCTTCGCGACCCACTCGTCAGCCCTCTCAAACCTTTCCACTCTCTCTTTAGCCTCCCACACACTCCCACCCTCTACCCACACACTCCGCTTCTCTCCCCACACTCCCCATCACCCCTCCCTCACCCCTCCCTCACCCCACATACTCCCCACCCCTCATACTCCCCACCCCTCAGCTCTCCCCCCTCTCCCACACTCCCCCCCTCTCCCCCACGCTACACCCCTTAATCTACTTTCCCCACCCACTCTTCCGCCCATCAATGAGTCGTGTGTATTGGGTGTGGGCGGCTGACAGCAACATCCCCGCTGATCAAATTACCATCCGGGAACCCTAGTACCTGTACCTGCACCTGTAATTGTACCTGTATTTGTACCTGTACCTCTAATTGTACCTGTGTCTGTAATTGTATCTATTTGTATCTAACTGTACCTGTAACTATGTGTTCTTGTTTCCATGTACCTGTATGTACCTGCATGTACTTTACCTGGAGGTGTAGATGGAGCCACCAGGTATACCTAATTATATCCATCCTCTACACCTCTCACCTTGACCCACTCCTCCTCCACCTCCTCCTAGGTGAACACTGGTTTGGAAACAGAGTAGTGGGTGAATGGAACAAGTTACCAAATATCATCATTAACTCGAATACGCTGAATAGCTTCAAACATAGGTTGGATGTTTATATGAGCAACAGGGGTTGGGTGTAAACGGGACTGCCCAGTATGGGCCAATAGGCCCGCTGCAGTTTCCTCCATTCTTATGTTCCTCCTCCTCCCCCCTCCTCCTCCTCCTCCTCCTCCTCCTCCTCCTCCTCCTCCTCCTCCTCTGCCACGTATTATTCCCTCTCTTCCGCCTCAGTTCCGCCCTTTATCCCTCACCTTCTCTCTCTCTATTCCTCCCTTTCATCACCCTTCTCTACCATGCCCTTCTCCTTTGTTCCTATCTCTTCCCCCTCTTTCGTACTTTATTCAAGCTTGTTATCTCCTGATTTGTTTGTCGTATTGGAATCTGTGTGTGTGTGTGTGTGTGTGTGTGTGTGTGTGTGTGTGTGTGTGTGTGTGTGTAAAAATGTAACTTCCCTCTCCCTCTTAACACCTAGTCTTTGTCTACTTTAGCCCCCCTCCTCTCTCTCTCTCTCTCTCTCTCTCTCTCTCTCTCTCTCTCTCTCTCTCTCTCTCTCTCTCTCTCTCTCTCTCTCATTAACAAGGTGACGGGCTCTTGTTGAGGTCGAGAGGGCCAGGGGGGGGGGGGGGTAGGGAGAAGGAGGGCGGATGTAGAGATTAGGGAGTCGGGAGGGGTAGGAGGAGGGAGGGGTGAGGCGAGAAAGGGATGGAGGGGGGTGAAGGGAAGTTGGGGAGAGAAGGAGGGAGGGTATGATGAAGGGTATATAGAGGGGAGGGAAGAGGAAGGAAGGGAGGGTAGTGGTAGGGTAGGTAGAGAGGGAAGGAGGTAGAGGAAGGGAGGGACGTTGAATAATAGTAGCAGTGGTAAGTGAGGGAAGGAACCTGTGTGTGTGTGTGTGTGTGTGTGTGTGTGTGTGTGTGTGTGTGTGTGTGTAAGTAAATATTGTACACACCAACATCTTCCTTTCATAAATGTACTCAGGTCATTACTGTACAGGTGTTCTTAATGACCAGGTAGGTAGGGAGGGAAGGTGTGAGGATTACTTAATATTAGTAGCTTAATATATGAGTACAATGACATTATTATATTATATTGATTTAAATACATTGTTTATATACCTCGACTGTATTATACATTGTTTATATATCTCGAATGTATTATACATTGTTTATATACCTGTACTGTCTATATACATTGTTTATATATCTGGACTGTCTACATCTGATGAAGGAGAGGACGCGTTAATGTTCCCAATGTGCCGTCGGGAGGTCAGGTGTAGAATAGGTTCCTCCTGCACCCCTCCTGTAGGAAGATCTAAATAAACTGCAGGGGTGGTCTGGAAAATGGCAAATGAAATTCAACACCAGCAAGTGCAGCGTAATTAATATTGGAAGAACAAATACTGTCAATGTATACAGCCTTAACAACATCAACCTAGAGAAGTCGACTTGTGAAAGAGACCTAGGGGTACTTGTAAGCCCCGACCTACGGCCTAGAAAACAGTGCGTTAATGTTCGAAATAAGGCAAACAGAGTATTGGGTTTTATATCTAGAAGTGTAAGTAATAAGAGTGCAGAGGTCATATTGTAACTATATCTTGCGCTAGTCAGGCCGCACCTCGATTATGTGGTTCAGTTCTGGTGCCCTGATTATAGAATGGATATCAATTCACTAGAGTCGGTGCAGCGAAGAATGACGAAAATGATTCCGGGACTTAGAAACCTTCCATATCAGGATAGTTTAAAGAAAGTAAACTTGCATTCCCTAGAAAGACGAAGAGTGCGGGGAGATATGATAGAAGTATTTAAGTGGGTGAAAGGAATCAATAAAGGGGATATAGATAAAGTTCTTATAATATCCGAGCAGGATAGGACTCGGAGCAACGGATTCAAGTTGGATAAGTTTAGGTTTAGGAGGGAGATAGGAAGGAATTGGTTCACAAATAGGGTGGTGGACGAGTGGAACAAGCTTAGCAACTTTGTAGTAAGTGCTGGAACGCTGGAAAGTTTCAAAAGGAGGCTGGATAGATTCATGGATGATAGAGTGGTAGTAACTCTCGACAGGAGCTGCCATGCGCAGGCCAACCGGCCTATTGCAAACTCCTTATTTTCTTATGTTCTTCTTCTTCACCCCCTCCTATCCCACCCTTCCTCCTACACCCCTTCCTGACTCCCCTGTACCCGCCTCCTGCTCTCCCCCCTGCCCCTCCTGCCATCCTCTCCTAACCCTCCTCCTGCACCTTCTGTCTCCCCTCCTGTCCTCTTGCACCCATTTCTGGACCCCCCTACTGCCTCCCCTCCTGCACCCTTTTCTGCACCCCCTACTGCCTCCCCTCCTGCACCCCTTTCTGCACCCCCCCTACTGCCTCCCCTCCTGTACCCACTGCCAACTCCTCCCCCTCCTCCCGCCGTCACTTTCTCATCTCCCCGTCACAAATTATATTCCTCTCGCCGCTGCTGCCCACGTGGACGACCCCGCCTCTGCCTTCAACGCCACCTACAGTACCATACAGTACCACTACCATAGTACCAGACCTTATCTACATCATTCACCAGTAACCTAACCACTAATGACCTAACCAGCCACCAACCTAATCTAACCCCAACAGTAACCTAACCTAACTTGTCTCAGTACACACAAACGAGATCTAATATGACGTCCAAATTACACTGAGACTCTACCATTACCAGTAAGTGTTGTGTTTACGCTCTTGGGGGTGGGGGACTAGGATAGTTAACGAAAGAAGCCTTGAGAATTTACACACGAAATATTTATACTGATGTGTGGGGGTGGGGAGGGGAAGGAGGGGGGTTGTGGTGTGGGGGAGGAGGGGGTTGTGTGTGGGTGTAGAGGGTGTTGTGGTGTAGATGGGTATTGAGGTGTGTGTATGTGAGGTGTCTGTATGTGTATTTGGTGTGGTGGTGTTATGTCTATGTATGTATGTATGTATGTACGTGACTCCAGAGTAAACCTTGTAGCCGTCCGGCGTTCACTGGAGTGTTTTGATGAACGGCAACTTGTCACAGTGAGTTGGGCTCAGGACCTTGTGTACAGGTGAGTCTGGAATATTACAGGTACTTACTTACCTTTGTATTTATGCTGTAACGACTTGTGATTCAGGTACAGGTAAAATTACAGGTACTGATACAAATATTAACACAGGTACAGATATAATTATAGATAAGAGTGTAAGGGTGAGTATGAGTGTGTAGTAGGGAGTGTAAGGGTGAGTATGAGTGTGTAGTAGGGAGTGTAAGGGCGAGTATGAGTGTGTAGTAGGGAGTGTAAGGGCGAGTATGAGTGTGTAGTAGGGAGTGTAAGGGCGAGTATGAGTGTGTAGTAGGGAGTGTAAGGGCGAGTATGAGTGTAGTAGGGAGTGTAAGGGTGAGTATGAGTGTGTAGTAGGGAGTGTAAGGGCGAGTATGAGTGTGTAGTAGGGAGTGTAAGGGCGAGTATGAGTGTGTAGTAGGGAGTGTAAGGGTGAGTATGAGTGTGTAGTAGGGAGTGTAAGGGTGAGTATGAGTGTGTAGTAGGGAGTGTAAGGGTGAGTATGAGTGTGTAGTAGGGAGTGTAAGGGCGAGTATGAAGTGTGTAGTAGGGAGTGTAAGGGCGAGTATGAAGTGTAATTTAGGGAGTGTTGGCCCACTATCTCTCCTCCACCTCTCCCTCCTCCCCTCCTCAGTCAAGGGCAGGAGGGAGGGAGGCCACGAGGTGCACACTACATGTACCTCGTGTGCTGTAGCCCTCCACTTCCGTATATTTGTGGTACATCCTCCTCCTTCCTTCTCCACTCCCCTCCATCATCCTTCTCTTCCTCTACCCTCCTCCTACCTCTTATTCTTCCTTCTCCACCTTCTTATTCTTCTTTCTCTATCCTCTTCCTCCCTCTGCTCCATCCTCCACCCTCCTCTTGCTTCATCTTCCTCCTTCTCTTGCTTCATCTTCTTTCTCCACTCTCCTCCACCCTTCTCTTCCTCTACCTTCCGTCTCTTGCTTCTTCTTTCTTCTCTATCCTCCTGCTCTTCCTCCAGCCACATCCTCCTCCCCCCTCCCTCACATGGTGTTAGAACTGCCTGTGACGTCACCTCTGGCGGCGTAATAATCCTACGAGTCCTTCACTAAGAGTCCTACTGTGAGCTTGTTGTTATCATCATTGTATGTTAATGGATGACCTTAAGCATAATAACTTCTCGTGGCGTGTTTCCTTATAATATCTATCTATCTATCTATCTATCTATCTATCTATCTATCGTGGTTGCCTCTTCCTGTCTTTGTGTTGAAGGGATAAATGGAGACAAAATGTGATGAAAGGGAGGAAATGTCTGGCGATGATTAATGAAGATTATGGTACACACACACACACACACACACACACACACACACACACACACACACACACACACTTACATACATAAACACATACATGGATAAGTCCTCCCCACATACATACTTACATACATACATCTCCGCATTACACTTGAAAGTTGCGAATATGTTTACCTGTAAATCTATGTGAAATTAAGTAACATTGACACAGGTGATGGCGGCTTACCTGGTGACGGTCATGGCCTTAAAGTTATGTAAATGGGCAGTGAAAGTTATTTGTTTAAGAAGTGACCAAAAATGTCTACAATTAGCGTCTGTAGCTTCTTAACCCTTGTGGTGAGAGAGAGAGAGAGAGAGAGAGAGAGAGAGAGAGAGAGACCACTCGTGGGCCCTACACTGTGGTAAGTCATTACACCATTTGCACTCTACCTGTTCTGTACCTGTATTTACCTGTACCTGCATCTATACCTGTACTGTAATTACCTGTACTGTACCTGATGAATTAATAAAATCCAATGAAACAATAGGTATTCACTTCCTGTTCTGGCGCTCCTCCCGCGTTTGTTTGTGTGACCTTCCCCCAATTAGGGTCACCGTGAGAGGACAGTCCACAGCCAGGGTCAGATTATTAGCGCACTTGTAGGTTAGGTCAAGTAATTAGCGCACCTGTGGGTTAGTCTCACCTGGATGTGATTGCGTCAGGTAATTAATGTCACTCTGGGGTGTCATGTCATGGCCTAGATCTGTCATATATATATGTGTGTGTGTGTATACGTGACCGTGTGTGTCTGAATCTCAGGACAGGTAACCCGCGGTCGTATTGCATTGTTAGAATGTAAATTTTTTTTTACCTGTCGTCACATATAAGTTTTTTTCTATGGTTGATCCCAGTTGCCCACCTCAGTGTAAGATAGATAGATATTTTGATAGATAGATAGAATGTCAGTGTTGGGGATCCAGGAAGGTCTTGAAGGAGAGACAGACAGACAGACAGAGAGAGACAGACAGACAGACAGAGAGAGACAGACAGACAGAGAGAGACAGACAGACAGACAGAGACAGACAGACAGACAGACAGAGACAGGAGGCCAACCATAACACGTGGGCCCTGCACTATGGTAAGTCAGCACACCATATGCACTCTACCTTTTGCACCATACGGCCACTGTGCCATCACCATTAATTCTCTCGCCTCAATATCCAAATCAGGAAAAAAAAAGAAAGAATGAAAGAAAGAAAGAAGGAAAGAGGAAGGGAGGCCAATGGTAGCCTTAGGGAACGCCTCTCACGGGACAATGCAGCTAAGGCCTCTGTTTGACCTGGTCCGTTAAGCCACAAGAATACGGCTGTGATTACTTTCTCAGCGATTACTTTCTCAACGATTACTTTCTCAGCGATTACTTTCTCAGCGATTACTTTTTTTGCGATTACTTTCTCAGCGATTACTTTCTCAACGATTACTTTTGTCAACGATTACTTTTCTCAGCGATTACTTTTCTCAGCGTCCACTACTCACCAACCAGAGGGCTTTCCTCCTTACACCAGCTACAGCACAACCCTCTAACAACAATAACGTAGAGAGAGTTGTTCATTCAGACCCCCCTCCCCCCACCCACCTCCCCCCACCCATGTGATAAGGACCTTCCCCCCCCCCCTCACTACTAACCTGACCTGGTCCGTTGCAACAGAAGAATGATGATTACTCCTACCTTTTCCCTCCTCCCCCTACCCCACTCTTTCCTCTACCTCCTCTTCCTACCCCACCCCTCCTCCTACCCCCCTCCTCCTACTCCTCCTTTTTCCGGACTCTCACTCTAACTACTACACAGACTCTTAACAACAGTACTAGGTAAACAACATCTGACCCTTAGGAACCCCTGTGATAAGGACCCTGCACTATCCCTTGACCTGTTCTGTTGTAGCGGAAGAATTGATCAACACACACACACACACACACACACAGTAGATGGCTTCTCGAGGGGTATTGCCTTACCTGTGTCACAAAGATGACGGCAATATATCAGTGAGACTGTAAGTAAACTGAGACTATTCTTCTTCTCATGCTCTCCCTCCCCCCTCCTCGTGCACGTCTTCCCTACATTCACAACCCTTCCCCAATTCCTCATTTCCGCTAGACTCCCCTAACTTTCCCTCCTCTTCCCCCTAGATATTCCCCTAAAATTCCCCCTCTTCCCCTAGAAACCTCCCAGAAAACCCCCTTCCTCTCTGGAAACTCTCCCTAGCTCCCCCTGTTCCCACTTAATTCCATCCTCTCCCCCCCTTCCTCTCCCCCTCCCTTCCTCTCCCCCCTTCCTCTCCCCCTCTTCCTCCCCTTCCCCCTTCTCCCCCTCCCAGACTCGTCACCAGAACGTCTACAATAGCGGAGGTACAGTGTGACCCAGTTAATATTTTTTTTGTCTGTGTGAGTCGTCTGCCGCCTCTCAACACCCCCCCCCCCCCTTTCCCATGACCCCCCTCCCCCTTGAACCTGCCACGATCCCTCAATGTGGCAGTTAAAGGGTGGCAGGCAGGAGGAGGATGGAGCAGTAAAGGGGGTAGGGAGCCCTTAGGAGCGAGTTTGGTTGACAGAGGGAGGAAAACCCCTTAGTGGCTGGGATCCCATTAGCTAAGGGAGGAATAGATAGATTGATTGATTGATTGATTGATAGGTATTCAGTAACGTCATCATACAAGTATACAATCATCTCAGTATGTATACAATAAGAGTCATACTAACACTAAACAATACATGATGCAGGTATAATATACATATTTTGCTCTCAGCTGCAGGGGGAGGGGTGAAGAGGGATTTTAATATATACACCCCCCCCCCTACTGAACCTGCTATGACCCCCCCCCCTTTCCTTCCTCCCCAGCTTAGTAGGTAGACAATATTTAAAGGGTAGGGTCTGGTAGGGTTAGGTATGATTTGGTAGGGTCTGGCGGGGCCTGATGGGGTCTGGTAGGGTTTAGTAGGGTCTGGTTAGATCTGGTAGGGTCTGGTGGTGCTCTGGTAGGGTCTGGTTAGATCTGGTAGGGTCTGGTGGTGCTCTGGTAGGGTCTGGTTAGATCTGGTAGGGTTTGGTGGTGCTCTGGTAGGGTCTGGTGGTGCTCTGTTAGGGTCTGGTTAGATCTGGTAGGGTCTGGTTAGATCTGGTAGGGTCTGGTGGTGCTCTGGTAGGGTCTGGTGGTGCTCTGGTAGGGTCTGGTTAGATCTGGTAGGGTTTGGTGGTGCTCTGGTAGGGTCTGGTGGTGCTCTGGTAGGGTCTGGTTAGATCTGGTAGGGTCTGGTGGTGCTCTGGTAGGGTCTGGTGGTGCTCTGGTAGGGTCTGGTTAGGTTTGGTGGTGCTCTGGTAGGGTCTGGTGGTGCTCTGGTAGGGTCTGGTGGTGCTCTGGTAGGGTCTGGTTAGATCTGGTAGGGTCTGGTGGTGCTCTGGTAGGGTCTGGTGGTGCTCTGGTAGGGTCTGTCCCCACTATGTTGAGGTGCAACTCAACAGACTGTAACCTGCACGCCGCTTTGTGTTACCTGGTATTAGGAGCCGCCACCCAGCCGCCACCACTGTCACTACCACCATCACTACCACCACACCACCTCCACACCACCACAACCACACCACCTCCACCACCACAACCAACACCACCTCCACCACCATCATCTCAACCAGGGCAGGAGAAGGAGGAGGAGGGGGGGAGGAGGAAAAATGGCTAGAGAGGGATGAGGAGGGAGGGAGGGGTAGAGGGGAAAAAGAGGGGGGGAGGGGGAGATAGGAGAGAGAGAGAGGAGGAAGGTGGATATTTTTTGTGGTTCTCCTGCATTGAGGGTGTTCACTTGGCCTAGTAAATGGTCTCCAAACACCTGAATTAGCATGACAGTAGCAACACCTGGGCGAGTGAGAGGTGAGGAGGAGGGTGCTGAGTGAGTGTGTGTGTGTGTGTGTGTGTGTGTGTGTGTGTGTGTGAGTGAGTGTGTGTGTGTGTGTGTGTGTGTGTGTGTGTGTGTGTGTGTGTGTGTGTGTGAGTGTGTGTGTGTGAGTGTGTGTGTGTGTGTGTGAGTGTGTGTGTGAGTGTGTGTGTGTGTGTGTGTGTATGTGTGTGTGAGTGTGTGTATGTGTGTGTGTGTGTGTGTGTGTGTGTGTGTAATAGTCGTTCATCATCGTCATCATCCGCTAGTGTTGCCTCTTCCACGTTCTTCTATTACCTTACCTTACTTCCCTCTTTATTCTCTTTGTTTCTCTCCTTCCCTCTCTCACCCTTCTACCCTTCTTCTTCTTCTCTCTTATTTTTTCTCCTTTATCGTCTTTGTTCCTCCTCTCCTATTCTCTCATTTATCATTCGTTCTTTATTCTCCTCTTTCCCTCTTATCGTCCTCCCCTTCCATACCCAGTATACTCTCTCTCTCTCTCTCTCTCTCTCTCTCTCTCTCTCTCTCTCTCTCTCTCTCTCTCTCTCTCTCTCTCTCTCTCTCTCTCTCTCCTCCATCTTCCTTCTCTCATTTTCTCTATTGCACCGTTCTGGCGTCACCTGTCATACACAAGGTTAGGTTAGGTGTCTAAATCAGAGTTCCTTAACTGGGCATGAGAAATATGTAAATCTTGCTTAGGTGACGGCCATTTTGTGTGTGTGTGTGTGTGTGTGTGGCCTTGCCGTGGGGGAGGAATCCTGTGGGTTATTTTAGTGCCCCCCCCCCCACTATAGGTATCAAGGCTATAGGTCCAGGGTTACTGTAAAGGTTATACCACTGTCTTGCCTCCACACCTTGAGGTACAGTTCACAGGTGTAATTAATTTAATCTGTCAGGTGTTATGACGATAGTATGATAGTACAGGGGGTGTAGTGTGTTAGTACAGGAGGTGTAGTGTGTGGTGTTGTGTAGTGCTGTGCGTCGGGAGTATATATATATGTGGTGTAGTGGGGTGTTGTGTAGTAGTGTTGTGAGGTGTTGTAGTGTTGAGGTGGGAGTGTTCTGAGGATGAGGACCTATTAAGGGATGGACACTCGCCACCTTATAAAGACCACTGGTGTGTGTGTGTGTGTGTGTGCATAATTGTCTGTGTATGCATACTTTTGGGGGGGGGAGGGGGTGAGGGGAAGGTGAAGCCCCAGGAAGCCCCCCCAGCATGAAGCACCACAACAGAGGGCAAAGACACGATATGACACACCCATAAGCCGGGGTCAAAGGTCACGACGTCGGGGGAGGGGGGTCACAGGTGTACAGGTCTTCGTCACAGGTGTACAGGTCTCGTCACAGGTGTACAGGTCTTCGTCTTAGGTGTACAGGTCTTCGTCTTAGGTGTACAGGTCTTCGTCACAGGTGTACAGGTCTCGTCACAGGTGTACAGGTCTTCGGCTTAGGTGTACAGGTCTCGTTACAGGTGTACAGGTCTTCGTCTTAGGTGTACAGGTCTCGTCGCAGGTGTACAAGTCTCGTCACAGGTGTACAGGTCTTCGTCACAGGTGTACAGGTCTCGTCACAGGTGTACAGGTCTCGTCACAGGTGTACAGGTCTCGTCACAGGTGTACAGGTCTCGTCACAGGTGTACAGGTCTTCTAACAGGTGTACAGGTCTCGTCACAGGTGTACAGGTCTCGTCACAGGTGTACAGGTCTTCGTCACAGGTGTACAGGTCTTCGTCACACCTCCGCTTTCACCAATGTCAGTAGGTTTGACTTCTATTGATCTATGTCCTTCACACACACACACACACGCACACACACACACACACACACACACACACACACACACACACACGACCTTACAGTGAGTGTTTTGTTTCGTATGTATGGTGGCTGTGTTGGCCATATCCCGTTACTAGAATGACACAGACACACACACACACTCTCGTCCGAATACCTGTGTGTGTGTGTGTATGTATAAACGTCACAGCAAGCATTACAGTGTTGGCGTGACAATTAAGGCGGCATCGTTACACTTTTCTGCCTCCAATTGGTTGTTATAACGGGAAGGGGAAAACAATGCTAACCCCACAAAACACAAGCCCCGCCCAGGTGCTGTAGGCCACGCCCACCTCCCCTTCTGTTCACTCCGTTACTAGGTCACTGCCCTCGATACCTACTGTGTTAAGTTGATAATAATAATAATAATAATAATACTGAGAAATGAAGCATTATTATTATTATTGTTATTATTATTATTATTGTTAATATTATTATTATTATTGTTATCATTTTTTTATTATTATTATTATTATTATTATTATTATTATTATTGTTATTGTTATTGTTATTATTAATATTATTATTGTTGTTATTATTAGTATTGTTATTATAATTGTTGTTATTATTATTATTAGTAGTAGTAGTAGTAGTAGTAGTAGTATAGTAGTAGTAGTAGTAGTAGTAGTAGTAGTAGGTCGTTAGGTTAAGTTAATCTAGGTTAAGTTTAGTGATATTGTGAGGATTCCCGAACTGCATTGTGGAAACATGACGTCACGCTCTCTAACTAATTAGAACCTCGGATGACGTCTCTCTGTAGCCTTACGTACGTCAACCAGTGTGTGTGTGTGTGTGTGTAGTATTTTTAGAGGTATTCACGTTGACTCAGCAGAAAAATAATGTGAGTTTATTATGAAAAAGGTCATATGTATGTGCGTGTATATGTGTGTGTATATATGTATGTGTATGTATATGTGTGTGTGTGTAGGTATGTGTTTGTCTTTTGAGTGTGTGTAATGGTAGATATTGAAATGTGTGTGTATATGTATATATGCACGTATATTTGTAATCTTCCTCTTTGTAATTCATAGTAAACCTGATAGGCACACAGACACTGTACTCGCCCACCTTCGTTTACTCAACTGTAACTGCAGGTACCACATCACAGTTGGGTGGACTAGGAGTAGCCCCGGGTTAGAATTAGTGGCCCTTTTACTGTACCAACTGGTTGAAAACAAATAATTAAAAAATATGGTTACAGGAAGTGAAGTTTGTAATTAATGGAAACAAAATGGATGACTTTTTTGGGTTAGGTTAAGTTAGGTTATTATTTGTTAGAGAAGAATTTTATCTTTTCGACGACAATGACTTAACCTCTCTCTCTCTCTCTCTCTCATGCCTGCAGTTACCTTCCCCTAGTTACTACCTTCCTTCCGCCCCTCTCCCTCCTCCTCCCCTCCTTTCTCTCCTCTTCAGCGAGTTGTTTACTTTATGACGTCATAACTCTACATTGGTTCTGAGTTGTGGCTGTCTGCTGTTGTTATTTTGATACCTATGTAGGCTACCTGTAACATTACCTTATCTACCTGTAACTTTACCTGTATCTGTACCTGTAATTATGTCCAAGTTGATGATATGAAGCGTTTCTATCGCTTTCCCTCACCTCCCCTTCCCTCCCGTCTCCCCTTCTCTCCCTTCCCTTTCTCTACCCTCACCCCCCCACCAGTATCAGGGTGGGGGGGGGGGCGTCCTTGCCCCACCTCGACTAGACAAGAATGGTTGATCTGATTTCAATGTAAGTTATGCCTTCAGGAATTCTTCTTGTTCTTGTTCTTTTTGTTTTTGTTCTTCTATTATTGTTGTTGTTGTTATTATTATTATTATTATTATTATTATTATTATTATTATTATTATTATTATTCCTTCTTCTTGTTCTTCTATCTATCTTCTTTACCAATGTCTGTGTGTGTATATATGCGTCTGTCCATCCATCCGTTCGTGCGTAAGTCTGTCCGTCCGTCCGTCCGTCCAGAAGTATTTAACAGTAAAGACCCATAAACTTATTGTGTACAGATATCACAGTATGATCTTAGGTGATGTCTATTATGTCGACATGGCTGTGTGTGTGGGGGGGGAATGAGGCCTGTAATGATAGTTGTAGTCGTGGTGATGGTGGTGGTGGTAGTGGTGATGGTAGTAGTAGTGGTGATGGTTGTAGTAGTGGTGATGGTGGTAGTAGTGATGATATTCTCTACAAGTGGTGGTAGTGGTCGTCAAAGCGGGTCTCCACAAGGGGTCAACTTTCTACCCACGCTGTTCATGACCGTCTTAAGGTGGGGGTGAAAGCTGGGGGGGGGGGGGGGGGGGGGCTTTTGACTCACCCCAGGCAAGTGTTTTGATATTACTGGGGGATGAGGTGTGCTGTGATGTGTTGTGGTGTGTTGTTGTGATGTGTTTTATTATTATATTTGTTGTTATTTCGGGGGTATAATTTTTTTGTTTATCTATTAATTGAGAGAGAGAGAGAGAGAGAGAGAGAGAGAGAGAGAGAGAGAGAGAGAGAGATGAAATAATGGCAGGGGATAGAGAGAGAGAGACTGAGAGTGAAGAAGAAATGGAAAAAGGAGAAAGGTAAGAGAGAAGAAGTAGGGGGGGGGGGGGGGTAGGAGGTGATGGTAAGGATTCTAACATCTTCTCACCTCCCTCAAGGTCTACCTCCACCATCAAGGAACTGAAAGACGAGTAAATATTTATCTTATTCTCCTCATTTGCATAAAAAGTTATCCCGGTCCTCTACTGTGTCATGGTCCTGTGTACGTTATGGGTCTGTGTACGTTATGGATCCTGTGTATATTGTAGGTGTGTATACATTATGAGTCTGTGTGCATTATGGTTCTATGTACACATTATAATACAATACACAGGTTAATCTATACACAAATTTATTTATACACTATCCAGTTTAATAGAAATACAGTTTAATACAATACCATACAGTTTAATTCAGTAATACACCATTTAATACACAGTAATACACCATTTAATACACTACATACATTCATCTGTACACCACCAACCTACTTTCACCCGTATTAGTGTTATTGTCACAGGTCAGGACAACTTTCTCCTTTGGTCACTTTCTTTAGTCCACCATTGAGGATAACTTTCTCTTTAGTCCTTACCTGAGCTCTTGTGGAAAGTGTCTGTCTGTCCTGGATACCGCCAATGTGAAGTGAGGTTGGGTTTTGGTTGGGTTGCGTTGTGTTGGGTTGTGTTAGGTTATGTTTGGGTCGGTTGCGTTGGGTTGGGTCAGGTTTAGGTTAGGTTAGATTCAGTTTGGTTAGGTTAGGTTAGCATTAGGGTGTGTAACAATGTGTATACTAAACAAGGGGGTGTCTAATCTTCATGACAATCATACGCCCCTCTTATCCTGTTAACTCACATAACCTAACCTATGTGGGTTAAGAGATGTTTATATTTATAAGTCACTGAGAGAGTGTGAGGTCATTGACTTATAAACAAGAGGTGATGTGGCGTGGGTGAAGGTGTGGTGTGGGTGAAGGTGTGGTGTGGGTGAAGGTGTGGCGTGGGTGAAGGTGTGGCGTGGGTAAAGGTGTGGCGTGTAGATAGTCACCTGGTGATTAATAATGATATCTATCTATGTATCTCTGTCAAGGTATTTATGCATGGTGTCAGTAGTGGTGGTAATGGTGTCAGTAGTAGTGGTAATGGTGTCAGTAGTGGTAATAATGGTGGTAGTGGTGGTAATAATGGTGGTAATGGTGTCAGTAGTGGTGTCAGTGGTCCATTGGCCGATCCTGTGTCCGGACTACTTCCTATGCTCCCCTGACCTCCTGATCCCCCCCCTCCCTCCCCCTCCTTCCTCCCTCCCTCCCCCGCTGTCCCCTTCCTCCTCCTTCCCCCTCTCTGTCTCTTCATCTTTCTTCTTCCTCCCCCCTGTTCCCCCCCCGCCCCCCTTCCTCCCGTTTCCTCCCTCGGGCCATCCCTCTCGGTGGTGGTCTTCCTGTGGGTCCCGATGAAGTAGAAAGTTGGTCACGCTGTCGGGAGGAGGGGGGGGGGGTCTCTCTCTCTCCAGTCATCACGAAGGAAGGAGTGAGAGCTACAGTTAGATAGATACAAGCTCTCATTTAAGGCCACGGAGGAAGGGGAGTGTGTGAGGTGTTGACGACTTTACCTGTACCTATACCTGTAATTGTATCTGTAATCGTAACTAGCTCTACCTGTGACTATACCTGTATTGTTCCTGAATTAATTAAGTGGAAGGACGTGACTGAGTGTAGTGTCACCCCCCACCCACCCACCCTCTCTGTGTCACTCATTCCACGCCTTCCCACGCCCACAAGGACTTATCTACCACGTGGTCCTCCCCTCCCACGCCCACAAGGACTTATCTACCACGTGGTCCTCCCCTCCCACGCCCACAAGGACTCACCCCCAGCTTGTCTCCGCCGTCCAAGGTTTCTTTTAATAGGTCGTATTTAACTACTGCCTGTCATCATCCCTCCCTTAGTCCCCCCTCCCTTCCCTTAGTTACCCCTTCCCTTTGTCCCCTTTCCTGTACCACCCTCGTAATTAATCCCTTCCTTTCTCCCCTTAGAAATTTAACCCCTTTCCTGTGCCTTCAACCCTTCCCCTCCCTTCCTTTTCTTTCTATCATCTTTCTTTCCCTTACCCCCTACCCCTTTCCTTCTATCCTCTTTTATTTTCTCCATTCGCTGTTCCTTTTCCTTTCTCTTCTCCTCTCCTCCCACCTCCCCTTTCGTACCCCTCCCTTTCCTTCGCCTCCCCCTCCCCACCTTCTCTCTTTCTCCCCCCCCCCATTCCGCCTCCTCCCCCCCCCCTTAGGAGTTAACCCCCTTCTCCTTGTCCTGGATATCTCAGTGTTCCTTTCAATAGGACCTCAATCCTGCACCTCCTTCCTGCCTCCCTCCCTCCCTCCTTCCTCAGTCCTGCCAGGTCCTTTGTCGGTATCCTGAAGTCTTCCTCCTCCTCCTCCTCTTGAATTGAATTATGTATTAATTAATTGTCTTTTTTCTCTCGTCAGGTAAGTTGAGTGATGCCCCGAGCACCTGTGACGTCTGGGTGAGTACATACATGTGTGTGTGTGTGTGTGAGACAGGCACAACATCCGGGGATCATTTGTCACGACCGGTTCTCTCCCCCTGGTCACCCTTCCTCCCTCCCCATTGGTTACCCCTCACCCCTGTCCCCCATTAGTCACCACCCTTCCCCCCATTGGTCACTCCCCCACCTTCGTCATCTGGGTTTAGTGGGGAGTAATGTAGCGGTTAAGGGGTTAATTAAGGGGATATTTAAGGGGTTAATTAAGGGGTTATATAAGGGAGTTCTGTCTAAACCTCAGTCAATCCCAACCTGGTTTTAACATTGTTTGACCGTGAGGGAGAGTGACCAACCTTCTCCCAGCCACGTGACAGGTCGATAATTGCTGGCGAGCGTATGATCAACCTCTCCATTACCCCTTAGAGACAACCCCCCTCACAATCAACCCCCTGAGAACCACCCTATAGAAACCATCACCCCTTAGAGACCAAGTTTGACGACGGTACCACCAGTGACATAAGCAAGTTTGTGGATGACACCAAAATAGGGCGGCAGATTAATTCAGGGCAGGATGCAAATGCACTACAGGAGGATTTAAATAAACTGCAGGAGTGGTCAGAAAAATGGCAAATGAAATTCAACACCAGCAAGTGCAGCGTACTTAAAATTGGAAGAACAAATACTGTCAATGTATACAGCCTTAATAACATCAACCTAGAGAAGTCGACTTGTGAAAGAGACCTAGGGATACTTGTAAGCCCGGACCTACGGCCTAGAAAACAGTGCGTTAATGTTCGAAATAGGCAAACAGAGTATTGGGTTTTATATCTAGAAGTGTAAGTAACAAGAGTGCAGAGGTCTTATTGTAACTATATCTTGCACTAGTCAGGCCGCGCCTCGATTATGCGGTTCAGTTCTGGTGCCCTTATTATAGAATGGATATCAATTCACTCGAGTCGGTGCAGCGAAGAATGACGAAAATGATTCCGGGACTTAGAAACCTTCCATATCAGGATAGGTTAAAGAAACTAAACTTGCATTCCCTAGAAAGACGAAGAGTGCGGGGAGATATGATAGAAGTATTTAAATGGGTGAAAGGAATCAATAAAGGGGATATAGATAAAGTTCTTATAATATCCGAGCAGGATAGGACTCGGAGCAACGGATTCAAGTTGGATAAGTTTAGGTTTAGGAGGGAGATAGGAAGGAACTGGTTCACAAATAGGGTGGTGGGCGAGTGGAACAAGCTTAGCAACTTTGTAGTAAGTGCTGGAAAGTTTCAAAAGGAAACTGGATAGATTCATGGATGATAGAGAGTGGTAGTAACTCTCGACAGGAGCTGCCATGCGCAGGCCAACCGGCCTATTGCAGACTCCTTATGTTCTTATGTTATCCCTTACCACCACCACCACTCACCACCACGTGGGTTGCCGTCTTTGTGGTGTGTGGCGCGGCAGTTTCCCCAGGTGGTGGATGCGGGAGGCCGGCCACGGGGCATAGGTGGTAGTAGTGGTGGTGGTGGTAGTGATGGTGGTGGCAGGTAATGTCTGTGTGTGTGTGGCCACCACCACCCAGGAACCATAACACAAGGGGTGGCCACAGCAACAGGGTGGGTGGTCACTGGTCAGGCCTGTCAGAGGATGGTGTCAGGACAATGGTCGCCGGACACACACACACGGCAGAATGAAAACACGCTTTGCGGTGACTGAGGGAGCGGACCAACACGCGGAAACAGACCAAAATTTGTCATGGGCTTGGTTGAGGTTTGGTTAGATTTGGTTGAGATTAGTTTAGGTTAATTCAGAAACGATGGTACAGATACAAGTACAGGTAATGTACACAAACACGATTCAACATCAGTGCACACCGTAAAGATGTACATGCACTCACCACACATGTACACACACACTTGAGGATGTAAGTGTTTGTATGGCTGAAGTTCAACGCTTGAACACTTATATAAGCTTAAGTACAACGCTTGAAAACTTATATAAGCTTAAGTACAACGCTTGAACACTTATATAAGATTAAGTACAACGCTTGAACACTTATATAAGCTTAAGTACAACGCTTGAACACTTATATAAGCTTAAGTACAACGCTTGAACACTTACATAAGCTTAAGTACAACGCTTGAAAACTTATATAAGCTTAAGTACAACGCTTGAACACTTATATAAGATTAAGTACAACGCTTGAACACTTATATAAGCTTAAGTACAACGCTTGAACACTTATATAAGCTTAAGTACAACGCTTGAACACTTATATAAGCTTAAGTACAACGCTTGAAAACTTATATAAGCTTAAGTACAACGCTTGAACACTTATATAAGCTTAAGTACAACGCTTGAAAACTTATATAAGCTTAAGTACAACGCTTGAACACTTATATAAGCTTATTCTTGCCACCAGTTATCTGATAGACTGTTAGGCGCCGATAACCAGTCATTAGTATGTTGTGCTAATGACTGCTGGTGGTAGTTAGTGTGACAGTCATTAAGTGTTTGTGTCTTAATGATGCTCCTGATACAGTGGTAGCGTGTTTATATACCATACAAACATACATACATGCACACATACACAGAGGTGCTCGACCTAATTAGTTAGAAATTGTCTCGTTCGCTGCCAAATTTTAGCATTAATTATTCATAAATTCAATCAGCTGAGTGTCTTATTTGTGAGCTGTACGTACACACGGTCATGTACGTACACACGGTTATGTACGTACACACGGTAAGAAGGCGACTTAGGCAGATGGATGTACACACGAGGTGAAAACCCAGTGTGGGCGTGGGCGTATGAATCAAGGCACACCTGGTCATGTTTCCACCAGGTCACCGCCCACGGCTGATCATGACCCCTAACACACCACCAGGTCACCGCCCACGCCCACACCTGATCATGACCCCCAACACACCACCAGGTCACCGCCCACGCCCACACCTGATCATGACCCCCAACACACCACCAGGTCACCGCCCACGCCCACACCTGATCATGACCCCCAACACACCACCAGGTCACCGCCCACGTCAGGAACGGGGTCACCCACTAACCGCCCATTGTCCGCGTCACTGCCTCACTCACACCTGGCAACACTGTTTCAGGTCTTTTATTTACCAAACTATTTAATTTTTCTCCTGTTTTTTTTTTCTTAATTTTTTCCTGTTTTTTTCTCGTTGGATTTTAATTGTTTATTTTATTTTATTTTTTATTTATTTTTTCTTGGTCATTAAAATTAGTTGGGTTTTTATTTATTTTTTCGTGTTTGATTATATTATTATTATTATTAATTAATTAATTTTTTTATGAGGTTAGAAATAATTTTTGTGAATTTAATTGAAATAAAAATATTGAATGAATGGCAAGAAATTTAATGACTCAGATAGATAGATAGATAGGTAGATAGATAGATAGATAGATAGATAGATAGGTCAACTAGATAGATAAATTAGATAAGATATACTGTAGATAGAGAGACAGACAGACATACATAGATAGATACAGTGGCAAGAATCAACGTGTATCACCTGGCATTCTCCGGCGACCTTAGACTGCTGCTGTGGTAAGGGGCTCGTTCAGTAGGTCAGGGTGGCGAAGCGGCGAGCCATCCCGGGCGAGTCAGCGAGTGAAAGGTCGAGATTGTAACCTGGAAATAGTGAGTTGTTGCCCCGCCCTCTGACCCCCTCCGCTGACCTCCTCATTCTTTTGGGGAGGGGGGAGGTAGAGGAGGAAAAGAGGTGAGGAATTAGGGGGGGGGGAGGGATGGGGTAGTGGTGGAGTGGGAGGAGAGGGTGGGGGAAGGAAGAGAAGGAGGGAGGTGGAGAAGGACAGAGTAGGAAGAGGAAGACAGGGTGAGGGAGAAGGAGGAGGAAGAGACCCCGAGGATTACATTGCATAATAAATAATAGTCCTAATAAACCCGAGTCCTAATTGACCCCAGTCCTAATAAACCCGAGTCCTAATTGACCCCAGTCCTAATAGACCCCAGTCCTAATAGACCCCAGTCTTAATAGACCCCCAGTCTTAATAGACCCCAGTCCTAATAGACCCAAGTCCTAATAGACCCCAGTCTTAATAGACCCCAGTCTTAATAGACCCCAGTCTTAATAGACCCCAGTCTTAATAGACCCCAGGCTATTTGGTGTTAGTTGTTGTTTATTCGTTTTTCTTTCTGCACTTTTCAGTTTAATTCTCTACCTGTCACTTTCCCCTCACTTTCTACACCTGTCACTTTCCCCTCACTTTCTACACCTGTCACTTTCCCCTCACTTTCTACACCTGTCACTTTCCCCTCACTTTCTACTCCTGGCCTCCTTGATCGGCCTGCAGCAGAAGTAAAAGGTGGACAGGTGAGAAAGATAAATAGATAATTAATTAGAAAGTAGATGGAAAGTGATAATAGAAAGTTTGTATACATAGACTATTATCTCTCTCTCTCTCTCTCTCTCTCAACCTTACGTAACCTTACCTACATATACTCAACACACACACACACAGATAATAGGAGAGAGAGAGAGAGAGAGAGAGAGAGAGAGAGAGAGAGAGAGAGAGAGAGAGAGAGAGAGAGACGTACTGTGCTACGCCAGGTGTTTCCGTCTGGCTCTAGATCGCCTGAGTAAGTGAAAGTCGGCCCCATATACCTGCCGATCCGTTTGGGACACCGTGGATGACAGCTCTATGTGTGCCAAGCCTTCGATACACACTTGAGGCAATGGGGCCGCACACACACACACACACACACACACACACATAATGGTAGAGAGAGAGAGTTGCTTTCTTCTCATCATGGAGGGAGACACAAGACAGTGGTCACTTGGGTGACAGACAGACTTTCACCAACGTTCTTGTAGACGACGACTACATGGTGTATGTGTGTGTGTGTGTGTGTGTGTGTGTGTGTGTGTGTGTGTGTGTAACAGTTTGACCATGTGAGAGAGAGAGAGAGAGAGAGAGAGAGAGAGAGAGAGAGAGAGAGAGAGAGAGAGAGTCCCCCACTAGCCAACCAGGTCAGGTCACAAGATGGCTCGGATTACCCCCCATCTCTCTCCCCCCTCTCTACCTCCCTCCTCTCTGTACCTCGCCCCCCCCCCTACCTACCCTTTTCTTCTACCAGGTTAACTGTTTGGTCGGATAACCCCCCTTTCCCTATCCTCCCCTTCTCTACCTCCTCCTCTCTTTGGTTTCCCTCCTCCTCCGTCTCCTTCCATCTATACCTTCTACCTCTCTATCTCCCCCCTCTTCCTGCCGCCTCTTCTTCTCCTTCCCTACCTTCTCCTCGTCTCTTTCCCTCTTCCTCCATATCTACCTTCTCTCTCCCCTCTCCCCCCATCCCTCTCCCCCCTCCTCCCTCCCCCCCCCCCATCTTCTACCAGGTCACTGAAACTCTCACGTGGCGATGACCGGAGTTGGTGGAGTGGGGGGGGGGGGTAGAGTTATCGGGGTCATTAACCTCACTCCAGACCCCGTTAGTAAGATCTCTCCACCTTTCTTGAAGAGAGTTTCACGACGTAAATATATACGTTGTTTTGGTCTAGTTTCTGGGGTTGAAGGCTGTTTCTTCTGAGAGTTTCTTTTTAGAGTTCCATGAGTTAATTGCCGTTTCGTTAAGAGTTTCACTTATTATTTTACGTTTTTGTTTAAGTTTCAAATAATATTTTAAGTTTTGTAAAGTTTCAATTATGTTTTTTTTTTAAGTTTCAATTATTATTTTACGTTTTTTTTTTAGTTTCAATTATTTTTTTCGGGTTTTTCAAGATTTCATGAGATAAATATGGATCCTCTTTTATACCACCCAGCCGCCCACACTTTACACCACCCAGCTACCACCCAGCCGCCCAGTTTCCAGCCGTTCAGAACGCCACCCAATTTCCCTCTAAACCACCCAGCCACTCACCAGGCCACCCAATTTCCCTCCATACCACCCAATTTCCTTTCTAACCACCCAGCCACCCACCACGCCCCGAAGATGCATCAGTGGGAGAGAGTAGGTGGCCACCCTTCGTCAGTAGCTGTGTGTGTGTACTCTCTCTCTCTCTCATCTACACCCCTGATCTCTCTAGCCCACCCCAACCCACCTATATTCATCCCTAACCCACCCCAACCCACTTATATTCATCCCTGACCCACCTCAACCCACCTATATTCATCCCTGACCCACTCCAACCCACCTATATTCATCCCTGACCCACCTACCTACTCAAACCGTGACCTTCCTTGAGGCAATAGCGACAGAGGCATCACCACTCAGATTAGCTCCCTCCCCTCTCCCTCCCCTTACCCTGTAGTATTGGCTCTCTCTCTCTCTCTCACACACACACACACACACACACGCACGCACGCACGCACGAGGCCCCCCCTCCCCTCCCTCCCTCACTTCCTGACAATTCTTAAACACTTTCTCCCATTTTCTCTCAGGCGTTGACTCACCTGCTTAGAAAATGAGGAACAGGGGGATTTCTCTTGCCGGGCTTATGAAGGGAGGGGGGTTGAAGAGGGTGAGGGGAGGGAGAGAGTAGGGGTGAAGGGAAGAGGGGAGGAGGAGGAAAGGGGAAGGGGGTGAGGAAAGGGAGGTGAAGGCAGATAGGGGGTGGGTTCTCTTCCTCTTGTTTCCTCTACATGTTTTATGATGCTTTTTGTGATGATGATGATGATGATAATGACGGTAATGATGATGATGACGACGGTGATGATGACGACGATGATGATGACGGTGATGATGATGACGACGGTGATGATGACGACGACGATGATGATGACGGTGATGATGATGGCGTTAAAATCATGATGTTGATAATAATAATAATAATAATAATAATAATAATAATAATAATAATGCACTAAGGGGAGAGAGAGAGAGCTCGTTAGTCCGGTACACAGGTGTGAACTCAGGATAATTAATGATCATGCAGGTAACGTACACACGAAGGCTAAAGTACAGGTGTGTGTGTGTGTGGGGGGGGGTAGGGGGTGGTGGAGGGAGGAAGGATGGAGGGAGGGAGGATGGAGGGAAGTAATGAAGGAGGGAGTATTAGGGAGGGGTATATTGAAGGGGGAGTGTGAGGGAGGGAGTAAAGGTAGTAGCGTGAAGGAGGGAATGAAGGAGAGAGGATTCTACTGTGTCGTTGTCAAGGATCTTTCACTAAGGTGTCACCCGGATTTGTTCCTAGCTCACTCAAGGTCTCTCTCTCTCTCTCTCTCTCTCTCTCTCTCTCTCTCTCTCTCTCTCTCTCTCTCTCTCTCTCTCTCTCTCTCTCTCTCTCTCATACCTATCCTGTATTTGTCAATATACCCGTTCTTTACCGGCTCCTGTACCTGTATTATGTATTTGTATATGTGTACTGTACCTGTAATCTTCACCTATACTTGTTCAGATCATCAGAATACAGAGAGTAATACATAAAGTAATACACAGTTAGAAAATACAAAGTGAGACTTAGAAACCTTCCATATCAGGATAGGTTAAAGAAAGTAAACTTGCGTCCCTAGAAAGACGAAGAGTGCGGGGAGATATGATAAAAGTATTTAAGTGGGTGAAAGGAATCAATAAAGGGGATATAGATAAAGTTCTTATAATATCCGAGCAGGATAGGACTCGGAGCAACGGATTTAAGTTGGATAAGTTCAGGTTCAGGAGGGAGATAGGAAGGAACTGGTTCACAAATAGGGTGGTGGACGAGTGGAACAAGCTTAGCAACTTTGTAGTAAGTGCTGGAACTCTGGAAAGTTTCAAAAGGAGGCTGGATAGATTCATGGATGATAGAGTGGTAGTAACTCTCGACAGGAGCTGCCATGCACAGGCCAACCGGCCTATTGCAGACTCCTTATGTTCTCGTGTGTGTGTGTGTGTGTGTGTGTGTGTACTTGGCACTTGAAGGCACTAGGTGACAGTCAGTCAGCTCTGGCAGTCTCCAAGGTCAACACACCCACACCCATACCCACACACCCACCCCCTCCTACACCCCACCCACACCTACACATCTTACACCTATACCCCCCGCCCCTACCCCCACCCACCACCCCCACCACCACCACCACCACCCCACACCCACCACCACCCCCCCCACACCCACCACCACCCCCCCCCACCCACCCCACCCACCACCACCCACACACACCCCATACCCGCCCATACACCCTTGATAACACTGGTTTTTGTGAAGGAACAACAAGTGTTTTATTGTGTTTGGTTTATGGTCAACAAGTGTTTTATTTGTTATATCCCCAACGTGTTTTTTATTGTTTTATATAATTAGATCTTTAAAAAAAGTTCCGTAAAGTAAAGTAATTCATTATTTTGTATGTGTTTAAATTTATTATTATTTAAGTTTAATATTGTGTTTTAAGTGATGCGAGGTCAAGTGTCTTTAAAAGCTGTTCAAGAAGTGTTCGTGTTGGCATTGTCTTGGCACTCAATGTATCACTGTTGTGGCACTAATGTATTACTATTATGGCACTATTATTATCATCATCATCATTATAATTGTTGTTGTTGTTGCTGTTTTTATTATTATTGTTGTTGTGTTATAGCTGCGTCACTATGGTAACCCTGTGTCTTGTAGGTCATCACCAGGTACTAAGGTAAGAGACCAGGTGTTATGTGCTGGTTGATGAGGTGAGTACCTGGTAGATTATAGTGTCTGCCACACCTGTTGTCTCAATACCATACCTGTTTCTCAACCACACCTGCTGATGGCATGGTCATAAAATGACAGTAGCTGTTTCATTATGTGTCGTTAAGAGGCACAAGTGTGTGTGTGTGTGTGTGTGTTTGGTGGCAGCAGGAACGTGACGTAAGCCAAGTGAGTCGACCTTGGCTGGGTGAAGGTGCCAGGTATTGAACGAGCGAGCCATCCTCTCCCATGGTGACACTCCAGGGTCACCAGTGCCACCCGGGGGTGCCACGTGGGGCCTGGGGGTTGCTTGGGGAGGGAGGCAAGCAGAGGGGGAGATGGGGAGGGAGGGAGTGAGGGGGATGAGAGGGAAGCAAGCAGAGTGGGAGATGGGAAGGTAGGGGGGAGGGAGGCAAGCAGGGGGGGGGGTCATGGCGAGGAAGGGAGGAGGGTGCTTGGGGAGGGAGGCAAGCAGAGGGGGCGGGGGAGAGAGGAAGAGTAGTTCTTGAGGAAGGAGGCTTTAAAGGGTGGAAGGAGACGGAGATCAAAGAGGCTGGATATTTGGGGAGGAAGGGAGAGATGTGAGTGGTTGGGGGAGGGAGGGAGGGAGAAGTGAGAGAGAGAGATGTGGGTGGTTAAGAGAGGAAGGGGTAAGTGAGGGTGGGAGGAAGGGGTAAGTGAGGGAGGGAGGGAGGGGGAAGCGGTCAGTGTCACGGTAAAGGTCACATTGATGGAGGTGGAGGCAGGTCATTTACGTGTGTGTGTGTGTTTTCCCAGCATCACTACAACTGACCTAACCTAGCCTAATCATACCTAACCTAACATCTGTATCACACACACACGCACACGTTGCTCGTAAGTGCCTCAGAACCTCATAAATTTGAGAGCTTGTCAACATGGCTGTCTGTCTTATGTCATGTGTGGGGACTGTAGCTTTATATTACGTATTTCCTCTGGTGGGGAGGCGTTTGGTAGCTGACATACGCCCACAGCTAAGTTACGCCCACAGCTAAGTTACGCCCACAGCTAAGTTACGCCCACAGTTAACACCCGCCCACAGGTAACATCACATCAACCACCATCATCACCACTACCACCACCCTTCACTACTACCACCATTACGACTACCACCACTACCACCAGTCAGCCACACGTTACACCACAACTGAAGGCGTCCGTGTACTGTGTGGGTAGCGCCATTACTCCTTTATAACACACACACACACAACAGTCAACATGTTAATTCTCCGTTGACTACCGCCCCCCCCTCCCCTCCCCCGTCACCCCCCTTAACCACCCCCACCTTGTGTGACCTTTCAGTTAAAGTATATGACCCTGGAAGCAGTCGTTGGGTGGGGGGTGAGAAGGGAGGTATGGTTTTTCCTTACTCTATAATCATCACTACTACCAATACTACCACCATTACTACTACTACTATCATCACCATCATCACTACTACCATCACCACTACTATCATCACCATCACCATCATCACTACCACCATCACTTTATTATGTTACCTCAACCTTCAACACGTTAAGTAACACTCACTCCTACACACTTAAACAGATTTAAGTGTGTATTGTTATGTAAACACTTATGTATAGGAAGTATTGACTTAAGTAACATATTGTGATGGTTTCTCTCTCTCTCTCTCTCTCTCTCTCTCTCTCTCTCTCTCTCTCTCTCTCTCTCTCTCTCTCAACAAGGTTAGTAGTTGTGATTGTGATCTGTTGTGTTAACTATCGTGAGTGTTATTACAACTGTATGTGCGTGTGTGTGTGTGTGTGCGTACGCTTCTCGACACTGCACTCGATAGCCTTCACTTCCCCAAACTGTAAACATAGACACCCACTTGCGGTAATCCTGGGAGCGAACTAGTTACCCTCAGGACGGCCGGTGAGCGCTTGTATCCCCTCGTCCACGGCACACGTCCCATAATGAGAACATCACTGGGTCATTATATCAAGACAATGATCAACTTTTAATTCATTGTGACAAACGTGAAGGAAATGAGAGATAAAATAGAATTATATCCATGAGGAAGCTATTACCAAGACCGCCCCTCCCCCTCTCCCCTCCCCCTCTCCCCTCCCCCTCTCCCCTCCCTTCCCTTCCTTCCCCATTCTCCCCACCCCATCCCCTCCCCCACTCCCTCCTTTCTCTCCTACCCCTCCCCTCCGTTCTCCCACTTTTCTTCCCCTTCCCCCTCCCCTCCCTTCCCCCCCCCTCTCCCCCTCCCCTCTTGATGCTGTGTAATTTTCCCATTGGCAGTTTTTATTATCTTCAAATAAAAGGAATTGGTCAATTTTGGTGGTATAAAGCGATTGGTGGAGGTGCGTGTCTGTGGGGGGGGGAGGGGGTCATGGGGAGGGGAAGGGGGCGGGAGGGGGTCATGGGGAGGGGAAGGGGGCGGGAGGGGGTCATGGGGAAGGGAGGGGGTCATGGGGAGGGGAGGGGAGGGGAAGAGAAGAATTAACTAAGTATGATGAATGATGTGTCTCAGATAATGTGTTTGTTTACCTGGTGTGTGTGTGTGTGTGTGTGTGTGTGTGTGTGTGTTTTGAGCAGACCTACACACACACACACACCTTCATGCTATATTACTGTACTACATCAAGGCTCAGTTTTTCTCCCCCCTCCCGTGCTAAGGGTTGACGAGTTGACCACTGTCTTCCCCCCACTACCCTTCCCTTACCTTCCCTCCCCCCTCACTACTACAACCCCTTACCTTCCCTCCCCCCTCACTACTACAACCCCTCACCTTCCCTACCTCCTCACTACTACAACCCCTCACCTTCCCTACCTCCTCACTACTACAACCCCTCACCTTCCCTACCTCCTCACTACTACAACCCCTCACCTTCCCTCCCCCCCTCACTACTACAACCCCTCACCTTCCCTCCCCCCTCACTACTACAACCCCTCACCTTCCCTCCCCCTCACCTTCCCTCCCCCCTCACCTTCACCCCCCACCTCACCTTCACCCCCCACCTTCCCCTACCAGGCTCCTCCAGGTGGTAAGGATCAGTCGCCGTTTATACTCAGCCTCGTCATCACCTTCGTCAGCAGGGCGTTGGTCGGCCGGAAGTGGTGTGTGTGTGTGTGTGTGTGTGTGTGATATAGACATTGATAAATATGTAAGTAAATAGTTAATGACACATACATACATACAGTACATACATACATACATACATGCATGCATAAAGATAGATAGATAGATAGATATATATAGTCAGCACTGCGCCATCATAAAGTCGCCGTACTGTAGGGCGCTGGTTGCAGTAATTGACTCTTCCTGTCTCTCATTATCTCACCTTTTCCTGCCATCTCTCACCCTCTGACGTCATCATTATCTCTCACCCCACCACTGACGTCATCATTATCTCTCACCCCACCACTGACGTCATCATTATCTCTCACCCTCTGACGTCATCATTATCTCACCCATTGACGTCATCATTATCTCTCACCCTCTGACTTTATCATTATCTCTCACGCTCTGACGTCATCATTATCTCACCCCACCACTGACGTCATCATTATCTCTCACCCCACCACTGACGTCATTATTATCTCTACCCTTATGTGGTAGTATGTTACAGGTACAGTAAGTTACAGATAGAACATTATAGGTACAGCAGGTTACAGGTACAGCATTACAGATACACCATTACAGGTACAGTAGGTTACAGGTAATTCAGGTTACAGGTACTTCAGGTTACAGGTACAGCATTACAGGTACAGCAGGTTACAGGTACAGCATTACAGGTACAGCAGGTTACAGGTACAGCAGGTTACAGGTACTTCAGGTTACAGGTACAGCATTACAGGTACAGCAGGTTACAGGTACAGCAGGTTACAGGTACAGCATTACAGGTACAGCAGGTTACAGGTACAGCAGGTTACAGGTACAGCATTACAGGAACAGTAGGTTACAGGTACAGCAGGTTACAGGTACAGCATTACAGGTACAGTAGGTTACAGGTACTTCAGGTTACAGGTACAGCATTACAGGTACAGTAGGTTACAGGGGCGGCCGGAGAGAGAAGAGTTCTTTGTCAACAGGGACGGCCCCGCCTCTGCCTCAACTGCTGGGTATATTTTTACCTTCCCCCCACGGTGTAGCGCCTTTGTTTAGTCTTCGGGCGTGGAGGGCGTGGGTGGTCGTGTTGAGGGCATGGGTCGTGTTGCTGAGGGCGTGGGTGGTGGTGTGGGCGTGGGTGGTAGTGGTGTTCAGGGCATGGGTGGTGTGGAGGGATTGGGGGATGGTGCTGTGGGCGTGGGTGGTGGCGTACAGGGCGTGTGTGGTACCATGGGAGAGCGTGCAGGGCGTGGCACTTTGGTCGTCTCATGAAGTCCAGGTATACAGTAATTGGTCAGGTGGTGACAGTATCCTAGACACACACATACACACACACACACACACACAAGGCATAGTTAGGTGTGACGGCCATTTTGTTTTTTAAAGTTCCTGTTTATTATGAGTGATTTTATTATTATTATTGTTATTATTGTTATTATTGTTATTATTATTATTATTATTATTATTATTATTATTATTATTATTATTGTTATTAGTTGTGGTAGTAAGTCTATATAAGTTCCTTGGTTGTTTGTTTGTGTGTACTTTATGTTGTAAGTATGATGGTGGTAGTGATGATGATAATGGTGGTGGTGATGGTGGTGATGATCCCGGAAAAGGAAGGAGGACAGGAGGAGGAGTAGGGGAAGGAGAAGGAGGGGAAGGAGGAGGAGGCTGGTGAGGAAGAGCAAGGTCTCAACGGAGCCATCTTCACCAAGCTAAATTATTTGGTGACTTTTGTGTATATACTGGATGACATGTGTGAGGGGGGGGTGTGGCCTTGGTCTGAAGTCTGTTGATAGCACCGCCGAGGTCATTTCTCATTGGGGGTTGTGTGGGGGGGGGGTGGTGTGTTATGAGGCTGGGGGTGGGGGGGGGGGGCAGTCGGCATCACACAGGGAGGGGGGTGGAGGGGCGGCATCACACAGGGAGGGGGGTGGAGGGGCGGCATCACACAGGGAGGGGGGGGGCAGTCGGCATCACACAGGGAGGGGGGTGGAGGGGCGGCATCACACAGGGAGGGGGGTGGAGGGGCGGCATCAAGCAGGAAGATTACGTCACAGTAAATGACAGAGTGTTTGTGCTTCAGCCTCCCTCCCTCCCTCCCTCCCCCCCTCCCTCACTCACTCCAACCCTTAGTACCAGTTGAGGAAATGAAGAAGGTCGAGTGCAGTATCGGCTCGGCTACCTCCTTGTGTGCTGAAGGTTACGTTACGTTACGTTAGGTTAGGTTTGAGTTAGGTTAGGTTGTGTAAGGATAGGTTAGCGTTAGTATAGGTTAAGTTAGAATTGGTTAACGTTTGGTTAGATTAGGTTAGGGTGGTTAATCTTCGGGTGAAATAAGCTTGGGGGGGGGGGGATAATCCTCAGGTGATCCACAGTACTGAGTTCACTATGTCACCTAACATAGGGATTCACTTTTTATATAGGAATTTTATCATCTGACGAGCTTTATCAGTTTTATTGAGTGTGACGTCTTTGTTACACACACACACACACACACTGGTCATCACTACTAAAAACCACCTTAGTCTCACTCCTGCTCGAGGACGAGGGTTCGAGTATGACCTTGACCAGTATTTAAGGTCTGAGTGTTGAGGACAAAGATGGCGTCCCGAGTTACTGTCCAGGGGGGGGGGGGGGTCAGGATCGCTATTATCGTCATTTTTATTGTTATTATTACCATCTATGTTATTGTTATCATTCTTAACATTATTGCCATCCTCATTATTTTTGTCATTATCAATACCAAGTTCATTCACAAACTACTTTATTTAGATCAACATTAACTCTTCCTTAACATAAAACAACTAAGTCATTAAATTACAAGCTAACTTTTAACCTCAACAACAACAAAATAACACACGAGGCCAATATTAACCTCTCAATGTAGGCCGCTGGTTCAGGGCTAATACCTCCCAACGTCACCAGTTACCCAGGCGTGTGTCTGTTAACTCGCGGGAGATTTGAGTTATTCATTTTTTAAGATGATTTTGCATTAATTTTTTTATGTTAGTTTAGAAAAATGTGTAATGTTAGCCTTGAAAGTTGTTAATGTTGAGGAATGTTGTTTTTTTATGTTTATTTTAATGTGTATGCTAGGTGACGTCATGGTAGTTAGAGAGGTGTTTGTGTTTATTACCTGAGTGCGATTTTAACATCTTGAGTACGATATGAAATACTTAAGAGTACATTGTTAACCCCTTGATTACGATGAATTAACCACGATAACATCCCTTCTTCCTCCTACCCCCTCCCTACTACCCCCTTCAACCCCTTCAAACCCCCCCTCCCTACTACCCCTTCAACCATCCCCCAACCCCCTCAAACTCTCCACCTCCATAACCCCCCTTCAATCCCCTCACACTCCCCCCTCCCTCCCTATTACCCCCTTCAACCACACCAACTCCCCCTTCAACTCCCCTCCACCAATCCCACGTGTCTAATTACTTCCAAGAAACAACTTATGATTCTTTGAAAAATTCGGTCCAAAACGGCATCGGCGCGTCAAGGACTTTACGGGGAAAAAAAAAGAAGAGACTTTGTTGTAAGGTTTTTTCCGAGAATCCTGGCGCGTGTTTGGTGTTGCATGTGAGGGGTTACGAGAATTTACTTATTTTATTTTATTTTTTTACGTAAGAATCTTTGAGAATCGCTGGATATGGTTATTTGTAAGGAAGGGGAAGGAGGGAGAAGGAATGGTGGAAGAAGGAGGAGGAAGGGTGAAGGGGAGGAAGGGTGGAAGGAGGGGGGAGAGGAGGAGGGGGAGGGTGGAAAGGTGAAGAGTGCGTATGTATGTATAGAACATTCTTACCATTTAAATTACGACAAAAGTTTTTATCTTAACATTAACCAAGTTACATACATTCTTCTCTCTTAACTTAGGACAATTAATCATTAGAACCTTAACGAATTATATAGACTCTTATAATTAACTTACGATCTATAATCACCCCAGGAACCTGTGTTATATTATTAATCTGAACTAATTAATTACACATGTAGGTTAAGGTAGTGATCTTGAAATTCGTGTTTACTTATAATTACTGGCTATAATTACCTTCATTACAGGTAATACCGGGAGATGCCCAGGTTAATTATGTTAAATGAGAGCCTCCTCTTTACCTGTTCGTTAAGTCTCGTTGGTTATTTGATAGGATTTTAACACGATCATAGATAACACACACACACACACACACACACACACACACACACACACACACACACACACACTTACTGATGTTGATTGCAATATAACCTTGCTTATGAAAATACCATTAGGAATCCTACATACATACATAGAGACAGACAGACAGACAGACAGTGGATGAGAGTAGGTGAAAGGGTTACGTATTCGGAAGGTCCTCTCGCAGAACACCTGGATCTGCCCCTCACCCACCCCACCCCACCCCACCCCACCTCACCCCACCTGTCCTGCCTTGCCTTGCCTTGCTCTGCCCGTCTACCATCTGTAGTATGGAGGTAGGGTAGGGTAGGGTAAGGTAGTATGGAGGTAGGGTAGGGTAGGGTAAGGTAGTATGGAGGTAGGGTAGGGTAGGGTAAGGTAGTATGGAGGTAGGGTAGGATAGGGTAAGGTAGTATGGAGGTAGGGTAGGGTAGGGTAAGGTAGTATGGAGGTAGGGTAGGGTAGAGGTAGGACAAGGTACATGGGAGGAGTGTGATAGTCAGTTGTCAAATGGGCCCCTGTCTTAAGAGGCCCCAGTCCTAATAGACCCCAGTTCTATTATACCCCAGTTCTAATAAACCCCTGTGTTAATAAGTCCTAAACCTAACGTAAACCTAACCTAACCCTAACCCTTGCGTCATTATCTCACAAATACTGTACTCACAAACTCACACATCCTAAAACCCACAAAGAGTCCAGATTTTTCCTCTTAACTCACAAATTAATCTTCAAATCTACCTCTCATAAAATTGAAATCTGATTAAATCTGAACCACATGTTGAGGTTAGATGATAATATATTAACTCTTAATCTGGGTGTTAAATTACCGGGTTGGTGGATGTTAATTTGACACATTAATGAGGGGTTGTGTTGAGGGTGTTACCAGGTCATGTTGTGTATATTATTATTATTATTATTATTATTATTGATATTTTTATTATTATTATTATTATTATTATTATTATTATTATTATTAATTATTATTATTATTATTCGGTCACTTACAAAAATTCCTCACTTAGATACACTTATTTAAACTATATACTTATTTAAGAAGAATAGGCCACTTAAGTGTGTTTTAAATGTTTCACTTAAGAAAACATTCATAAATATTACTTAAAAGACAGTTACTTTAATACTTTGACTTGTAGTATTTATAAAAGTGATTTAAGTGTAGAGACAGTCACATTATCACACCAGTTAACAGTTTAATGAGTGGATAATGTTACAGTCTTCACACTACAGTACACTGCACTACACACACACTACACACACACCACACCACACTACTCACACTACACTACACTCACACTACACACACACCACACTACACACACAGTTCACCACACTACACACACACACACCACACTACACACACACACACACACCTCACTACACACACACACCACACTACACACACACCACACTACACACACACTACACTACACACACAGTACACTACACTACACACACTACACTACACACACACACTGCACTGCACTAACACTATACTACACTACACACACAGTACACTACACACAGTTCACCACACTACACACACACCACACTACACACACTCACACACCTCACTACACACACACCACACTACACACACACTACACTACACACACAGTACACTACACTATCAGCTACTGTTAATCTTTATTGCCTTTATACTTTTAAACAACTTTTTAGTATAAATTTTCTGTCATATTTTTAAAAACTTGTGATATTTTTTTTACCTTTTTTATTGCATTTTTACTTAAAGTTATCTGAAGAGATTTACATACAAAATATCTTAAGTGTTTTGTGACCTTTATATTACACTACGTCTTTGTTATATACTCACACTTTTCACTTCTCCACCACCTCTCTCCACCACTCCTCACCACCCCCTCTCTCCACCACTCCTCACCACCCCCTCTCTCCACCACCTCTCTCCACCACCCCTCACCACCCCCTCTCTCCACCACCTCTCTCCACCACTCCTCACCACCCCCTCTCTCCACCACCTCTCTCCACCACTCCTCACCACCCCCTCTCTCCACCACCTCTCTCCACCACTCCTCACCACCCCCTCTCTCCACCACCTCTCACCACCTCTCCTCACCACCCCCTCTCTCCACCACCCCTCACCACCTCTCTCCACCACCCCTCACCACCTCTCCACCACCCCTCACCACCTCTCTCCACCACCCCTCACCACCTCTCTCCACCACCTCTCACCACCTCTCTCCACCACCCCTCACCCCCTCTCCACCACCCCTCACCACCTCTCTCCACCACCCCTCACCACCTCTCTCCACCACCCCTCACCACCTCTCTCCACCACCCCTCACCACCTCTCTCCACCACCCCTCACCACCTCTCTCCACCACCCCTCACCACCTCTCTCCACCACCCCTCACCACCTCTCTCCACCACCCCTCACCACCACCCCTCACCACCTCTCTCCACCACCCCTCACCACCTCTCTCCACCACCCCTCACCACCTCTCTCCACCACCCCTCACCACCTCTCTCCACCACCCCTCACCCCCTCTCTCCACCACCCCCACGTGCCTCACCCTACGTCACGCTTGTGTTTATGTGTCTTGGTAAGTTATCTCTCCCGGAAGATGAGAAGGACTTGAGCAGATAGGTGAGGGGGGGCGTGATGGTGGGGGAAGGAAGGGGTAGTGGCAGTAGTGGTGGTAGTGGTAGTGTCGATGTAGTAGTAGGATAGCTACGTATGTATTAGGATACTTAATATTAAGGTAATAAAATGATGGCGAAGGTATGGCTATAGGGGGAGGCTGGAAGTAGTATCGATGTACAGTAGTGGCGTAGTAAATCTTAGTAGTAGTAGTAGTAGTAGTAGTAGTAGTAGTAGTAGTAGTAGTAGTAGTGGTGGTGGTGGTGGTAGTGGAGCACAGTACAGAGTGAAGGCCATTAATCAATATGTGTCGTTCGTGTCTTTAACATTGACCTAATTCCCTACTGCCGGGCCAACCTTGCCCTGTGTATGGACGCTCACTCCTCCTCCTCCTCCTCCTCCTCCTCCTCCTCCTCTTCCTTCTCCTCTTCTTCGTCTCCTCTTCCTGTTCCTCCTCCTCCTCATCTTCATTCTTCTCCTCTTCCTACTCCGCATCCTCCTCCCCTTCCTGTTACCGTTTCCTTCCTCTCTTCTTCTTCTTCTTCTTCTTCTTCCTACAACCAATTATTGACCTAAACACTGTTCCTCTTTTCTCAGGTGTGCACATAATTGCCAATTACCGGTGCACACATGTGTAATTGTACCCTCAAAAGTGCGCACACACACACACACACACACACACACACACACACACTTTAACTGTACTGGGTGTTACGTTATGATACCTGTAATTGTTAAATATATTAATACAGATACAGTAATTCCCAGGTGGTTACAGTATCATACAGGTAAGGCCTTAACCCACACCTGTAACATACAAAAAAAATACAGAATCATACCGATGGATTGAAAGACATGACATAGATACAGTATACATATGATTTCACTTCTGTATTCTGGCTGTATTACCTGTATCCGTATGTGGTTTTCGCACGTAACGGCTTATGACGGTACAGGAGAGCCGGACGTGTTACAGAGGATTTCAGATGTCCGCCTGAATGGTACAATTGACGTAGTGTATTTTGTGTGATGGTGTATTTTGTATTGTATATTTTACCTTGATTTAGTAACCCTGGTGCAAGTACAGGTGCAAGGACAGGTACAAGGACAGGTACAAGGACAGGTGCAAGGACAGGTACAGATGCAACACCTCACCCTCCTCCAATACCTCCCTCCCCTCCCTTCCCCAGCCTTCCCTCCTCTCCCTTCCCCAGCCTTCCCTCCTCTACCCCTCCTACTTCCTCCCTATCCCTCCTCACCTCTCCCCACTTCCTCCCTATCCCTCCTCACCTCTCCCCACTTCCTCCCTATCCCTCCCCACCTCTCCCCACTCCTCCCACCTTCTCCCCACCCTACCTACCTACCCCCCTCCCTACCTACCCCCTACCTACCTACCCCCCTACCTACCTACCCCCTACCTACCTACCCCCTACCTACCTACCCCCCACCTACCCCCCCTTTACACTCCACTAACATGATAAATTATCCATTGAGACTACTAAAGGCTTAAATCCCTTTTGTGTGAAGCAATTTTCTCAAAAGTACATTATCGAATCTCTTAAGTGCGTCTATTACACCCTTGTTATAACGTGCGGTGGCTGAGTGGGTAGGATACTCGTCTCTTAGTCATTATGTGTCACTGGTTCGATCCTCGGGTAGTCTTGTAGTCCAGCCTGTTGTAATTGGGTTGTTAATGTTACAGTTGAGGAAATAAAGGCAGTCGGGCACAGTGAGGGAAAGTACAGTACTTGACCTTCTTCATGACCTAAACTGTAATGTCATGTACTAAACCTGTTGAGTACATATCTTTTAGTACATTATTACACTCGTGAAAGAAGTTACATAACCCTTATTTAAGTACAATACTGAGCTTGTAGTAAATTACTTTACCATTAGTACATTACCAAACCCACTGTACTACATAATTTTTATCTAATTACAGTATTGAACCTTTGAATTACACTTATCTACGTCATTACGGCACTTAAACCACCTTCTCTCCATAACACCATTAATTACAGTTATGGCGCCGAGGATAATGTATTGGTGGGCAGTAGTGTTTGATGGCGCTGGGATAGTTGTGTAAGGGAGGGGGGTTGGTAATGTAGGTCACTCACCCGTCCTTGTGTGTGTGTGTGTGTACTGTATATATAGGTGTGTTAGTATGACGAGACACAGACAGAGGGGGAGAATGACAGGAAAATAAGAATAGGGAGGAGGATGGGAGATAGGGAGAGGAAGGAAGGAAGGACGTACAGGGTGGAAGGAAGGAAGGAAGGAAGGAGGGAGGGAGGAAGGAAGGAAGGAAGGGAGGGAAATGGGAAGGAAGGGAGGGAAATGGGAAGGAAGGAGGAAAGAAGATAAAGAGAGGAGAGAGATAGAGGGAGGAGAGGGGAAGGAAGGAGATAGAGGGAGGGAGGGAGGGAGGAGAGGGAAAGGAAGGAGCTAGAGGGAGGGAGGAAATGTGATGGAAAGGATGATAAAGAGAGGGAGGGAGGGAGGAAGGAAGGAGGGTGATAGAGAGAGGAAGAAAGGTGGGGGAGGGAGGGAGGAAGGAAGGAGGGGGAGGAAGGGAGGGAGGAAGACAAAGTAGAGTGAGTGCAGATGGATATAGGTCAACGGCACCACCACACCAGAGACCCTCCCTCCCTCCCTCCCTCCCTCCTTCCATCCCTCCCCTCTCCACCTGGGACAGCGCGCCCGGGAAAGTAGGTCATTGTACCGCGCGGACGAACACACACACACACAGCGTCATATAGTGTAATGGTCTTATCTTTTACTATGAATTACAAATGTGTGCGTTATAGGGGGAGGGGGTCGTAATGAATTCATGACACCAATAACGTAGACTCGTGTTATTTCCCCGCTAAGAAGTCAGATTACAGGTAATGGCCGTTATTACGTACTGGTGAGATGTGTTATGATTTAGGTCCTTTATTAAGTACAGGTGTATAGTGTATTATAAACTGTATTCTTTCGTAATTACAGGTGTGAAATATATGAGCTGTATTCGTTATTAATTACAGAGGTGTTATGGCGTTATTGATCTTCACCACACAACCTAAAAATTAACCTTTACCTTTGTTTTATTTTTATTTTATTTTCCCACAAAGGTCATGGTAACGTAAGAGAAATAAATGCTTAATATTACGTAAATTTTTGTTGTTAATAACTCGTGATTGTAACCAGTACAGTGCGTGTTATTGATGACCTATCGGAGCGTTATTGATCTGCGGTTGTAACTAAGTCAAGGTTATTGGTTCATTTTGTAACGCCTCGTGTTCGTTAGGTAGATTTTTTAGGTTAGGTTAGATTAGGTTTACTTTATCATAGTATAGCTTAACCTAACCTGACCTAATCAGATTTAACCCAACCCAACCCTAACTTAACACTAACCTACCTTAACATAAACTAAGGTGGTGTTGAGGTCAGGAGGTCATCACAGACATGGTGTTAACAAGTATGTATGTGTGTGTGTGTTTGTATGTATGTATGTATGTATGTATGTCAAGTCAATATTACAGTAAGTTGACCTTGTTTTCTGGAGGCAGCCAGGCAGTGATCTAGGGGGGGGGGGGGGGTAGCTTGGTCAGTCCCATGAAATAATAGTGAATGACCTTTGTGTGTGTGTGAGAGGAGGGAGGGTGTGGAGTGGGGTGTGTGAGTGGTAAGGAGGTGGAAGGGTAGAGGGGTGTGTGGGTGGAGGGGGGTGTGTGGGTGGAGAGGGGTGTGTGGGTGGTAAGGAGGTGGAAGGGTAGAGGGGTGTGTGGGTGGAGGGGGGTGTGTGGGTGGAGAGGGGTGTGTGGGTGGTAAGGAGGTGGAAGGGTAGAGGGGTGTGTGTGTGGAGGGGGGTGTGTGGGTGGAGAGGGGTGTGTGGATGGTAAGGAGGTGGAAGGGTAGAGGGGTGTGTGTGTGGGTGGAGAGGGGTGTGTGGGTGGTAAGGAGGTGGAAGGGTAGAGGGGTGTGTGTGTGGGTGGAGAGGGGTGTGTGGATGGAGGGATTTTAAGAGGAGGGGAATGAGAGAGGGGGAGAGGGAAGGGTTGAGAGATAAGGAGGGGTGTGAAGGATTATGTGGAGGGAAGGTGAGAGGGAGTGGAGGGTGTGTGAGATTGACAAAGATAAGACCATTAATACGTCTCTCTGTACTGGAGATAAGAGAACGTGTGAGAAGTTATCATTGAGTCTTATCTCACATTAGACGTTATTTTATCGAAAGTTAAATGAGTCACTAACGTTCACACATCCAATAGACCAATATAACTTTGGATCTTTTGTGAATCTTAACCCCAGCTATCGTTATAAAAAAAAGATCCTAACTTTACTATTTTTTGTCATAATAAACTCAGTCAGTTATATAACCCTTGTTTAACATTATCACTACTGTATATAAATTCACTTAACGTCTTGTGATCAAATGTCAAGATGGCTACATTTTTTTCCTCCTACCCGAGATCTGAAAACTGATGTGAAATGGCAACCTGATTCTTGTCTCGTTATTGTTTCATTATAGATTTTATTGGTAGTTTTAGTATTGGTGTAGAGGGCCACACTAAATGGCCACACTAGAGGGCCACACTAGAGGGCCACACTACCCTACAGACGAGTATTGATCAGTGGAAAAAGGTCATATGTAATAGAAGACCCAGCCAGAGGGGGTGAAGGGGGGTGGGGTTACTTCCTGCCCCTCCTCCTCCCTGGGTGGATGAAGGGGGGTGGTGGGGTAAAGCGGGGGAGGGTTACATAAAGGTTTAGGTTAGCTTACGGTAAATTTGGGAGGGGCTAGTGACGTCATGGTGGGCGAGGACCAATCACCACACGTCCGAGTTGATAAAGACCAATCATAGGAGCATATAGTGGACACGGACCAATCACTGTGAGTCATGGGAGAAAAGGTCCAATTAGCACACCTCATACCCTCATACGCGTGGGTTGTGTTAAATTTAGGGTGTGGCTGGAGAACGCTATGATTGAAGGAGGTGGATCTCGTCGGTGTGGCCATGGTAGGATGTGGCCCCAGTGGGTCTGGCCATGGCTGATGTTTACCCCGGTAGGTATGGTCATGGAAGGTGAGGCCATGGTAGATGTGGCCCTGGTGGGTGTGGCCAGGGTGAGCGCAGTATGCGTGTCAGCCAATCAGGATTACTTTCATAATAATAATAATAGTGCTAACTTTAGTGTTTTCTGGTAATGGTTATAGAAGTAATAATAGCAATTAATAATGATGACAAGACCATTATTATTATTATTATTATTATTATTATTATTATTATTATTATTATTATTATTACTAGTAGTCCTTGCTATATTCCCCGAACCTCTCCCCCACCCATTTTTCCTCTTCCTTTTCCCTCTCTCCCTCATAAGCGAAGTCTCCAAAAGGCCCCCCCCCCCCCCGCCCCACTCCTCCCGACCCTGAGGAGAAGCCCCACGCCAAAGGGGTCTTGCGCGCGCCTGGGCGAAGATGAGTCATTCTCAGAAGGTGGCCACGTGTGTGTAAGAGCATCACAGTAGTAACCAAGCGCCTCCCACACTCCCTATCACCTTCTTCCCCCCCTTCCCTCCTTTGGCCTTTCCACTAATACCTCCACCCCCCAAAAAAAAATACCCCCAACCCCTCTACCACCCACACAGATGCAGGTACAATTACAATTTACAATTACAGTTTAAAGGTACAATTACAGGTATAGTTACAATTACAGGTACAAATAGTGTTTAAAGTTACAATTACAGGTATAGGTAGAGATACAGTTCTACCTTGACGCTAATTATGTATCTCTCCTCAGGTAGGTCTCAGGTGAGCCAAGTGAAGTAGGTAGATTGGTCAGGTGAGCATCAAGGGGGGGGGGGGTGAGAGATGTGTAACAAGGTGTGAATTTTACCTTTTAAATATTAGTGTGTGTGTGTGTGTGTGTGTGTGTGTGTGTGAGTGTGAGTTTGATTAGTATCTGTTTTTTTTGTGCTTGAGTTAGGTCTGTAAATGCAATCTCTCTCTCTCTCTCTCTCTCTCTCTCTCTCTCTCTCTCTCTCCAATAAATATAGAAGAAACAAGGAAGAGACGTATACAGATTAAGGAAGAGAGAAAGATAAAACAAGGAGTTAGATGGAAAGGAAGAAAGAAGGAAATTAGATTGCATGAGAGAATGAAAGATTTAACTATTTGAGAGAGAGAGAGAGAGAGAGAGAGAGAGAGAGAGAGAGAGAGAGAGAGAGAGAGAGAGAGAGGTTTAAAGGTGGGGAGGGAGGGAGTGTATATAAGACGTTGAGAGATAGATAGGGAGAGCAGGAGATATATAAGTAGTAAAGGGAGAGAGGGAGGGAGGTGGTAGTATTGATCTGAGTGGGTTGGGAGGGCCACGTGGGAGGGTTGTAAGGTCGATGATACTACCAGGTTACTGTGGGAGTGTCGACCTTAACCTACCTACCTACCTACCTACCTCTCTCTCTCTCTCTCTCTCTCTCTCTCTCTCTCTCTCTCTCTCTCTCTCTCTCTCTCAGTAGTGATTCATCCCAGTTTCTCTCATAAATTCTTTTCGTTGTATTGGTAGATGTATAGTGAAGGTGTTGTATTTTGGTTGTATTTTGGTTGTATCTTGGCTGTGTCTTGGTTGTGTGTTTGTTATGTGTTAGAAGGTTGGTTGATTGGGTTGTGTGGTTGTATTACTGGTCGGTGAGTGTGGTTGCAGTTGTCAGGGTGTTGTATTGCAGTTGTATTACGGTTGTGAGGTAGGTGGGGGTCAGGCGGGTGGGGGAGGGGGTGGGGGGTTAGCCAGCTGTCCGAGAGGGGGGGGGGGGTACACACGTGCTAGGGAGGGGGGAAGTTGGAGATGCTTGGGGAGGGAAGGGGGGAATTCTGGTTAGGGGAAGGTAAGGGGGGAAGGATGATGGAAGGATAGGGGGAGTGGTAAAAGGGTTCAGAAGGGAGAGAGAGAGAGAGAGAGAGAGAGAGAGAGAGAGGCTTTTGGGTGTACACTATATGACTTAACTATGTACAGGCTTAATCACACGCACACACACACATACACACACAGACACACACACACACAGACACTCACACACACACACACACACACACACACACACACACACACACACACACCTTTAATCTCCATCTCTCCTTTATTCTATTGTTCGTCTCTTATCTTCTCTCTCCTTTGTCTCCACTATCTCCCCTCCCCACCCTTCTGCTAATGTATGTGTTTATCATATCAAGATTTGGGGGAGAATGTCTCTTGTTGTTATTGTTGTTATTGTGGTTGTTATTGTTATTATTATTATTATTAGGCAGGTTGTGAACACGGTGTCAGGCAGGTTGTGTTATTACAGGTTGGTTATGAAAGACGAAGCCGAACGTCGTGTTGAGGATGAGGAACACGACACCTCCATGAATACACTACAGTATCTTGACCCCGTGGCACTGTCTACCGTGGCACTGTCTACCGTGGCACTGTTTACCGTGGCACTGTTTACCGTGGCACTGAGTGATGTGTTGCTGTGGTGACATGATGACGTACGTGTTTGTCACAATGTCGGAGTTCATGTCTTAATTAACGGTGTGTGTATGTGTGTGTTAAAGGGCAAGTCATCACCTGTAGATAACACCTGTAGTGAGAATCCACGTGTATGCGGTCTTGGCGTGCACTCATTGGTCCACTCCCATCTTGACGTCACTGTGAATCCCTGTCGTTTATAGGTTAAAGTTTGGTTAGGTTAGGTTAAGATTTACTCCCCTCACCTCCCCCATCTCCCCTCTCCTCCCCATCTCCCCTCCCCTATCTCCCCTCCCCTCCCCCATCTCCCCTTACCTCCCCATATCCCCTCACCTCCCCCATCACCACTCTCCTCCCCATCTCCCTTCACCTCCCCCATCTCCCCTCATCCCCCATCTTCCCTCACCTCCCCCATCTCTCCTCACCTCCCCCATCTCCCCTCCCCTCCCCCATCTCCCCTTACCTCCCCATATCCCCTCACCTCCCCCATCACCACTCTCCTCCCCATCTCCCTTCACCTCCCCCATCTCCCCTCATCCCCCATCTCCCCTCACCCCCTCAAACAAAAATCAAATCAGTGAGGCTTTTATCTTCGTCTGTGGATAACTCTCTCTCTCTCTCTCTCTCTCTCTCTCTCTCTCTCTCTCTCTTATTGCCTCATGTTTATCTTTGTCTCTCCTTCCCCTCCTTACTTTCTTCTTTTATTTATCAGAATGTCGCAGATGTAGCAATCTCTGCCTCTCTGCCTGCCTGCCTTTATTCTCACTTTTTATCTCTCTCTTACTCTATAAAGGAGTTAGTGTGTGTGTGGGTGTGTGAAGAAGTCCACCGTGATTTTAATGAATTTCGGCCAGCGAGACTCCGCCCACTTCCTGCGCCCCCCCCCCCCCTCCCCGTGCTCCCCCCCTCCCCCCCCCACCCGTGCTGCCTTAAAGCTGATGAGTTGCCCCCCGCCACCACCCAACCATTACACTCCATTAACACACTGTTGGCGCTTATTAATGGTGCTCTACTATTAATATTGACCAGTACACACACACCTACCTAACCAGACACATGTGCAGGTGTTTTAAAAGCAACTATATCTTAATTAATTGAATACTCACACCTGCGTCTTTGAGGTGTAGGTCAGAGCCGCGTCCTGATTCATAACCTGCTTCAAACTTACTTGTTGTTGTGGGAGTATGAGGGTGTTGTTGTTGTTAGTTTTGTTTTTGTTATTGCTTCTGCTGTTGTTTTTGTTGTTGTAATTGCAGTTATTATTATTATTGTGTTGTGCAGTGTAGAGGAAAGTCAGGTCAGGTTAGGTTAGGTTAGTATTAGCAGGTGTTGGTTATGTTGAACACCTGGTAACTGGTGTGGGGTGACTGACATGGGTGGAGAGCTGTGGGGTTAATAATGGGTGAAAGAGAGAGTGCGGGTGGACCACGTGGGTCTTGGCCAGCTAGAGAGTGGAGCACGTGGGTCTTGGCCAGCTAGAGAGTGATCCACGTGGGTCTTGGCCAGCTAGAGTGAACCACGTGGGTCTTGGCCAGCTAGAGTGAACCACTAAGGGAGAGAGAGAGGCTATAAGGGAGAGAGAGAGGCTATAAGGGAGAGAGAGAGGCACTAAGGGAGAGAGGGAGGCACTAAGGGGGAGAGGGAGGCACTAAGGGAGAGTGAGAGGCTATAAGGGAGAGAGAGAGGCACTAAGGGAGAGAGAGAGGCACTAAGGGAGAGAGGGAGGCACTAAGGGAGAGAGGGAGGCACTAAGGGAGAGAGAGAGGCACTAAGGGAGAGAGAGAGGCTATAAGGGAGAGAGAGAGGCACTAAGGGAGAGAGAGAGGCACTAAGGGAGAGAGAGAGGCACTAAGTGAAGGAGGGAGGCATTAAGGGAGAGAGAGAGGCTATAAGGGAGAGAGGGAGGCACTAAGGGAGAGAGAGAGGAGGTAAGGAGAAGCATTTCCTAGGAAGTCAACCCATGACCTCGTCGGCCTGGCACCACCACCCCCACCACGTGTGTTTCATTACACACACACACACACACACACACACACACATTTCCGGACTCAGTGTAGGAGACAGGATACTAACAACAGGCGTAGGAGTGAGGAGATCCTATTTAGGACGCCATAGACTCTAAAAAGGATACGGGGAGGAAAGGATGGACCCCCTATCTCACTCTCTATCACATCCTGCCGAGTCCTACGTAGCTAACGTATAGGATCTTATTGAGAGTCCCTTGTATCGTAACTTTATTAAACTTGACTCACATCTCACAAGGACAAGGGAATTAACTTTGAGAATCTCTTGAGAATCCGTCATTACGTGGTAGCTTCAGGGAGTCAGATTCTCACATGGTCCCACAAGAAAAATAGTGTGACGTAAGAACCTTGGCCAGTCCTCCAGCCAGGGGTGAACGTGACTCCTGGTGGGGACGATCAGATCAGGGGGTGTTGAGCTCTTCTGGGGGTGTGGGGAGGTCTTGTGGGGGGTATTGTGGTGGTTGGGGAGGCCTTGTGGGGGCTGGGGAGGTCTTGTGGGGGCTGGGGAGGTCTTGTGGGGGCTGGGGAGGTCTTGTGGAGGCTGGGGAGGTCTTGTGGGAAGGGGAGAGTGGGGAGCCCTTAATTGGGTAGGTTGGGGAACCTTTTCTGTGGTGGGGGGGGGAGGAGAAAGAAGGGACTGAGGGTAAGAGGGAGGTGAGAGGGAGGCGGATAATGGTTGAAGGGCAGACGTTTTCTATTGCATCAACGCCTCTGTCTGGTTAAATAGACCCCAGTCCTACTAGACCCCAGTCCTACTAGACCCCAACCCTTATAGGTGCCAACCCCAATAGATCCCAGTCCCACTAAATCCCATCCCAGTCGGCTCCAGTCTCATCCCTAATGGTGCGAAGATACAAGATACGGTGTAAGGACATGGTGTAAAGGCATGGTGTAAGGACGTGGTGTAAGGGAGACCGTGAGAGAGAGTGGTGTCAGAAATACCCACACTCGTCCCAACACTGAGATAGTGAAGGAGGAGTCAGGAAATGTGATGTTGATAACCAGCGTGACACAACAATAACCTTGTACTGTTGTTGTTGTTATTATTGTTATTATTAGTGTTATTATTATTATTATTAGTAGTAGTAGTCGGTCGGCTTTGCTCTGCCTCAGGGGAACGAGAGCTTCTGCCCCAACTCCGACAACTGCCGCAGATATTGACTATGAGGCTACAGTCACTGAATGCCGCATAGATCTGCGGCTCAACTAATTTAACACAGATAGGATAGCTACTTATGTATTAGGATATTTAATATTAAGGTAATTAAATGGTGGCGAAGGTGTGGCTATTGGGGGAGGCTGGAGGTCACGTTGAAAAAAAAAGTAGTAGTAGTAATAGTAGTAGTAAAATTGCTATTATTATTGTTATTATTATTTTTTATTACGAAACCTAACCTAAAATTAATTTAACCCAACTCAACACCACTTAACTTAACCTAACCTTGGGGACATACCAAGATCACTTCGGCAACACACACACACACACACACACACAGATAGCGGGCATTTTACCTTGAGGAAGAGTAACCTCGAATGTTTATATATATAGATGAGAGATAATTGTGATTGATGACGCCACCTTAGGATGACCGGAAGATTAAACACCCCTAACGCTACCTGGGGGGGGTTTGGTTAGGTTAGGTTAGGATAGGATAGGTTAGGTTAGGATAAATTCAGATTAGGCAAGGATAGATAAGGATAGGACTCTCTCTCTCTCTCTCTCTCTCTCTCTCTCTCTCTCTCTCTCTCTCTCTCTCTCTCTCTCTCTCTCTCTCTCTCTCTCTCTCTCTCTCTCTCTCTCTCTCGTATCCTTGACTCCTATGATCAATACATTGTAAGGCCATCAGTCCCTAAATACTGTCAGCCCACTATCAACTGTCAGCTCACCACCAACTGTCAGCCTTAAAGTAATCCCCTGTCCTCAGTCACGAATTATTCTAGTCGAAACTTATAATCCATATGAGAGGAAATAATTAATTTGTTTAAATAATCGACTAAGATAATTTAAACAGGTGTTGTTGGTTTAGGTAATTATCAAAGGATTACCTGGAGTGACTGAGGTGTTGAGATTATCAATTATTAGTTATTTCTTTGGTAAATTGAGGGTGGTGGAATGTTATAAATATGGGTCGTATTAGGAAGGGAGGGAATGAGGGAGGTATGGGGATAATGAGGGAGAGGAGGAAGGGAATGAGAGAGAAAGAGGGAGGGAGGGAGGGTGAGGGTGATAAGAACGCCACATATCTTAAGGAAAACTCAACAACTATAGGAAACACGTCACTTCCGGTCTCTCTCTTCCGTTTCCGGTTTACGAGGTCACATGTCCTGGGATAGTGTACGTTTCTCTGTCTAACATGTGACCTCTGACCTCTACGAGTGACCTCTGGCTTCTAAGTGTGACCTCTGACCTCCAAGTTTGACCTCTGGCCTTTACGTGTGACCTTTAAATTAATCTGTGACCTTCAACCGTGACACACACACACACACGTCACAGTAGCAAGCAGGGACACTGAGGCAAGCATAATCAGTATGAGAGAGAGAGAGAGAGAGAGAGAGAGAGAGAGAGAGAGAGAGAGAGAGAGAGAGGCGGGGGAACTTATCATCAAACTAACAAGAGTGCCAACAAGTGCCACAGATACGCTCATTAGTACCACTTATCTTGTTCATCCTAGAGTGCAGCTTTGTGTGTGTGTGTGTGTGTGTGTGTGTGTGTGTGTGTGTATAGTTTAACGGGATATGGGATGTATGTTTGTATGTATGTAACAAAAAATGCAGAACGAACAGTGTAAGAAGAACAAAGAACAGAAGAACAAGGACGAAACAATACGAACAGAGAGATAAGAGAGAGAGAGAGAAACACAAAGAAACTGATGATTGGGAACCTTGTAGATAGGAAGATAACATTAGGTCGTGATAGAGAGAGAGAGAGAGAGCTAGCTTTAACGCCCAGTGAGATATCTCTAATGGCTGCTCGAGGTCAAGCTAAACCCTGACAGCGATAACACGAGAGATAAAAGCTCTGTGTCTAATGTAAAGAGCTGACACCACCTGACACATTGTTCTGATAGTATGTTACGCCTGACACGCTCTCCTGATACCATATCCTCCTGACACATTGTTCTGATAGTATGTTCTGCCTGACACTGTACTGATACCATATCCTCCTGACACCTCCTGACACATTGTTCTGATAATATGTTCTGCTTGACACTGTACTGACACCATATCTTCCTGACACCTCATGACACATTGTTCTGATAATATGTTCTGCCTGACACTCTGTACTGACACCATATCTTCCTGACACCTCATGACACATTGTTCTGATAATATGTTCTGCCTGACACTCTGTACTGACACCATATCCTGCCTGACACCGCGATCTATATGACACCCCAAACACACACACACACACACACATGTTGATAACACCTGTCTCCTTATAGGCCTAATGTCCTCTCCTAAATCACCTTTCGTAATTTACTTTAACTTACCTGTCCAGTGTTTCTTCCTGTATGGTTAGGTTAGATTCAGGTTAGGTTAGGTTTGGTTAGGTTAGGTTACTTTAGGTTGGTTTGGGATAGGTTAGGTTAGGTGAGGAATAGGGTGAGGTGTGGAGGGTCAGGGTACTGGAGGGTGTAGATGGAGGGTAAGGTGTAGGGTGTATGGCCTGATGATATCTGATAACAATGGGTGTGTGTATGTGTGTTGGTCAGTAGCTTGGACCTGGTGACCTGACTTGAATTTCAGCCTCGTACTGTAAACAGGTCAAGAATTGGTCTCTCTCTCTCTCTCTCTCTCTCTCTCTCTCTCTCTCTCTCTCTCTCTCTCTCTCTCTCTCTCTCTCTGTAGGTGGGTGACCTCGTTTAGCCCCAGCGTCAGGTATTGAGTGACCTTGTTTCGGTCACTGCTCCTGGTAACTCGTACCCAGTGTTGCCTGCTGCTCTTCTTCTTCTTCTTCTTCTTCTTCTCTTGGTTGTTGTTGTTGTTGTTATTATTTTTTCTGATCCTCTTCCTTCTCCTCCTCTTCTTGTTCTTCTTCTCTTTGTTCGTGTTTTTTGTTCTTGTTCCTCTCATTCTCTTCCTCCTTCTTTTCCTTCTCGTTCTTCTCCTCAGTGGATGAAGAAGAATAATAATGTATAATCAAACTACCATAGATCAAATGAAGATGATGACCCCGGGGCGCCCTTTGTCCACCCAACTGTAAACGGTCCGTAAGTTTACCCTGGAGGAAACAAACACGATCGAGTACACACACACACACACACACACACACACACACACACACTTAAAAGGACTGTACATCTACACTGACCTAAGCGAGTCGTCAGGTTAGGTCAGGTGTGAGGAAGGATGATTCTGAAGCCACTGAAAGAGTGTCAAGGTGGATTTCAATGTTTCATGAGGGTTCAGAAGGCAGTAGACAGATGCACACCCACACACTCACGCTTTTTGACGTCATTTTGTGTGTGTGCCACAACCACCACCACAATTACCACCACAACCACCTCACTACCACCACAACCATTATCACCACAACCACCTCACTACCACCACCACTACAACAATTACCACCACCACAACCACCTCACCACAACCACCTCACTACCACCACCACTACAACAATTACCACCACCACAACCACCTCACCACCTCTACCATCACCACCACTACCATCACCACCATTCCCCATCAACGTTATAGTCACGTTTGTATTCCATTGCAAAAAAAATTACCTTTGCATGATTACTTACCTGAGGGGGAGGGGGGGGGGTGGTCATGACCCAGAGAGGGGAGGTCGTGACCCAGTGAGACACTACACCTGACCTACTTTTACCTGGGAGTGCCAACGACACCTGTCCCAGTCTCTCTCTCTCTCTCTCAGCTGTACATTGTGTGTAAATCACTGTAATGGCGCATGTATGTATTAATACTACATGTACACACAGAGGAGGTCATCGCATGTACACATGATATACTGTAGTTCATGTACGTCACATGTACACATAATTTAGTACAATGGTTATGTACACACTGGAGTAAATTTACACACTGGTCACATATACACCTGTCTGAGTACATGTACACTTGGTTATCATATGTACACAGGAATTACAGTTACACGTGGGGGTTATGGCATATGCATATCAGATAGTACATGTACAGGTAGTCATTAGTGTACAGGTGTGGTAGTACAAGTAATTACCCCCATCACCATTACTAGTTCACTGAAATTATTGTTTGATGTACACCTCGTTAGTAGTATTGACTATGAGGCTACAGTCACTGAATGCCGCATAGATCTGCGGCTCAACTAATTTAACACAGATAGGATAGCTACTTATGTATTAGGATATTTAATAGTAAGGTAATTAAATGGTGGCGAAGGTGTGGCTATTGGGAGAGGCTGGAGGCCACTAGTAGTAGTAGTAGTAGTAATAATAATAATACAACAATAACAACTACTACTACTACTACTACTATTACTGCTAATAATAATAATAATAATAATGATAATAATAATAATAATAATAATAATAATAATAATAATAATAAAGATGATGATAATAATAATAATAATAATAATAATAATAATGATAATAATAATAAAGATAATAATAATAGTAATAATAATAATAATAGTAATAATAATAATAATAATAATAATAGTAATAATAATAATAATAATAATAATAATAATAATAATAATAATAATAATAATAATAGTAATAATAATAATAATAGTAATAATAATAATAATAATAATAATAATAATAATAATAATAATAATAATAATAGTAATAATAATAAGAGTCAAATGTTAAATATTGACACCATTTTTGAGTTTCTTATTTGTGTCAGAGTTGAGTTAGTCTTATGTGTAGTCATGTCTGTTGGTTGGGGGGGTCCTCTCTCTCTCTCTCTCTCTCTCTCTCTCTCTCTCTCTCTCTCTCTCTCTCTCTCTCTCTCTCTCTCTCTCTCATATTTCCCCTTCTCTCCTTTCCCTCATCTTTGCTCACCTCACTTAAGCCCCTCCCCTCTCCTCACCTCACTTCAGCTCCCCTCACTTTTCTTCACTCCACCCCCCCCTCCCCCCCTCTTTTGATATTGATTGTCCCAGTGAGCTACTTTCTCAAGGCCGGAGGGGGGGAGGGGGGAGTACGAGAGCTTGAAGGAATGCGAGGAGGAGGGGAAGGAAGGGAGAGAGAGGGGGAGGAAGGAAGGAAGGAAGGAAAGAGGGGAGAGGATAAGGGGAGGCAGAATCGACGAGAATTTGCAGAATTAAAAGGGAGGGAGGGAGGGGGGGAGGGAAGTATACGTGAGCTTTTGCAGGGGAAAGAAGGAGGGAAGAGGGGAGGGAGGGGTGAGAGAGAGAAGGATAGAATAAACGTCTTAAGGATGTTCTCTTTTCTTTTCAGGTAAATTAATTAAATCTGAGGTAAGTCCCTAAGTATGATGTAATTCGTGACACACACACACACACAGAGTTTCACCGAAGTCTATTAATATTTGATGGATCATTGAGCTTACAAGTGTGTGTGTGTGTGTGTGTGTGTGTGTGTGTGTGTACATAGCCTTACAGTATCTGGAACATATTCAATATAATCAGCATTTAGTCTCCATAAAGGAAGGAGTTATGTCTGTCTGTCTGGGATGACCTGATTGACTGACCTCAAGCTATCTATCAAGTGAGGTCAAGATGCAGATTGAGGTGACCTAAGTTTGACCTGTGTTGACCCAGATGATAGTGGTATTATCCCTTACTTCCTCCCCCTTTCCTTCTCCTCCTCCCCCTTTCCTTCTCCTCTTCCTCCTCCTCTAGGGCCGGAACGAAGGAGGAAGGTTAGGGAATGTGTGATGAAGCAAGGATTAGAAGTAGAGGAATGGGAACGGAGGAGGACTAGAGGAGGAAGGAGGGAGAATTAGGAGAGAAGTTGAGAAGAGGAAGAGGAATGGAGAGAGAGAGAGAGAGAGAGAGAGAGAGAGAGAGAGAGAGAGAGAGAGAGAGAGAGAGAGTTACGTATATAGTCTTAGTTCATTTTGGAAGCCATTTTGATTGATAGTCACGCCATCTTGAATTCCGGGAAGAAATTAACTTTTTTAAAGAATCTCTGACCTAAAATAAGTTCACTAAAGTCTGGTCTTATTTTTCCGTTCTTATTTTCTTCTTTTGTGATGTTTCTTTTTTAACTTTTAAGATGATGTGGATGGAAGGGAGGGTGTGGAGAGAGGTGAGGAGGCATGTGTGGAGGGAGGGAGGGTGTGGAGAGAGGTGAGGAGGCATGTGTGGAGGGAGGGAGGGTGTGGAGAGAGGTGAGGAGGCATGTGTGGAGGGAGGGAGGGTGTGGAGAGAGGTGTGGAGGTGTGTGTGGAGGGAAGAAGGGAGGGAGGGAGGGTGATGAGGGAGGGGAGGAGGTGTGTGTGGAGGGAGGGAGGGAGGGTGTGGAGAAAGGTGTGGAGGTGTGTGTGGAGGGAGGGAGGGTGATGAGAGAGGTGTGGAGGTGTGTGTGGAGGGAGGGGAGGAGGTGTGTGTGGAGGGGAGGGTGTAGAGGGGTGAGGGTCTCAGTTCCCGGTCCATTATGTCCCAGTTTCTCTCCCGCCGTCTTAGGTCGACCCACTTCCGTCAATGTAATTATGGTGATGTAGCCTCTTGAGTTGTGGCGGCCAGCCAGACTCCTCACCCTCACCCTAAATTAACTTAACCTAACTTAACTTAACCAGCCAGCCTTGTGACCCTCACCACTGCCAGTACGGGATATCATAAGCGTCTGGCGTTGTTTTCTATATTATATTTCAATGATTCGCCTGCCGGTACCTTGTGTGGCTAACAGCTTGGTTTCCTTTTCGATGAGTGTGTGTGGAGGGAGGGGGTAAATGTGTGTGTGTGTGTGTGTGATAAGGGACAGGCAGGGTAGCGAGGTTGACCTTGGATTAGGTAAACAGGCGGTGACGTCTGCTGAAGGCATGCCACACACACACACTGTTAAAAATTTCTGGGTTCTAACATTCTTTGTAGTATGGTGTCAGCAAGTGCCAGGAGTTATCAAGTGTCAGGGGGTGTCAGCAAGTGTCAGGAGGTATTAAAAGGAGTCAGGTGTCATCAAGTGTCAGGTGTTAGCATGTGTCAGGTATCAGCATTTGTTAGGTATCAGCATGTGTCAGTGTCATCAAGTGTCAGGAGGTGTCAGCAAGTGTCAGCACATATGAGGAGGTTCCAGCTGTTATGTAAAGGGATTCCCATGACGTGACGAGTTCCAAGGTCTCTCTCTCTCTCTCTCTCTCTCTCTCTCTCTCTCTCTCTCTCTCTCTCTCTCTCTCTCTCTCTCTCTCTCTCTCTCTCTCTCTCTCTCTCTCATCATCATCATCATCATCATAATATTTCTTCACATTCATAAGACGATTACATAACCAACATTCACACCCAACAAGTTCTTAACTCGTCCATTACACGCCTACCAGGGAGCCTCATGCCACTGAATATCTTCCTTCCCTTTCCCCTCCCTTTCTCCCCTCTTCTCCCTCCAAGCATCTCCATGTACCCAGATAATTATGATTGACTTAATTACCGAGTTTAACCCTTTGAGTCCTGAAGGTTAAATCATCGTCATCAAAGGGTTAAAATTTTTATTATAACAAAATCTTATAAAAGTACAATAAAAATACAAATATATTAATCAAATACTCAAAACGGTTTTATCTTCAAAGTATATAAGATCAAAGTAGGATTTTTTTTTTGCCAATCTATTGATATATAAGTAGTATAGAACTTTTTATATCTTAAAATTAAAACTTTTTGAGTTTATATTTATTCCACTGTTTTGATATTCGATTTTGTTTCTCATAATAAATTTGTAAACACGAGGGAATAATTTTATATTCACCCGGTGTTATAATCTTCAGTGGTACCAAGATCCCGCCTTGGTGGACGACGGGTGCTTGGTGGCCGTGAAAAAATCTCTCTTTGTTTGTAAATTGGTAGTGTGTGTGTGTGTGTGTGTGTGTGTGTGTGTGTGTGTGTGTGTCCGGGTGAGTTTTGTTTCATGAATTCGTAAGAATTTTTTTATTGATGTAGGTAGATGGGTAGGGTACAGGTGGGGTACAGGTATTGGAAGTACAGGCACAGGTACTTTTAATCACAGGTAGAGAACATTTATTCACAGGTACAAGTGTAGTTAGTCACAGGGTACAGGTACAGTTAGTCACAGGTATAGATACAGATACATACCTGAGATGGATATTAATTAACTGGTCACCTTTTGGGGGATACCCTGTCTTATACTTTACACCTGTCCCACACCTGTCCAAGTCCTCTCCGTCACACTTTTCCCACTCTTGTTGCACACCTCTCTTAGCCCTCTCCTTCACACACCTGTCCTACACCTTCCCCCAAACTTGCAAAAAAAAAAGAACAAAAGTTCCCTCCCTCAGCACGACATTAGTTCAGGGTTATAATGGTGAAAAGCCAAGGTCTGTCTCCTCCTGTACTACTACTACTACTACTACTACCACTACCACCACCACTACTACTACTTTTTTTTTGCCTCCAGCCTCCCCCAATAGCCACACCTTCGCCACCATTTAATTACCTTAATATTAAATATCCTAATACATAAGTAGCTTTCATTACACATTACGTCTAAAATAACAAAAACAAAAGAATAAACAGAAGAAAAAATATTAAGAAGTTAGAACCGCAGTCTTCCCCCCCCCCTTCCCCCTCCCCTTCCCCCTCCCCCTTTACCCACACGACCCTGAGGTAGCTAATGCCGGATGTTGGCCAAAATGTCCAGGGAATTTTGTCATTTAAATCATAATTACGTCTTGTATTTTATTTTTTATTTGCATTTATGTATGACTGTACCTGTAGTCCTGTATGATTGCTGTAATCATCTGGGTATTGCTGTACGTGTAATCTGTATGATGCTGTAATCACTGGGGCATTATTGTACCTGTAACCTTTATGATACAGTCACTACCTGGGCATTGCTGTACCTGTCCTTTATGATACAGTCACCACCTGGGCATTGCTGTACCTGTCCTTTATGATACAGTCACCACCTGGGCATTACTGTACCTGTCCTTTATGATACAGTCACCACCTGGGCATTACTGTACCTGTCCTTTATGATACAGTCACCACCTGGGCATTACTGTACCTGTCCTTTATGATACAGTCACCACCTGGGCATTACTGTACCTGTACTGTATCCCAGCCTCCACCTGCCGTACGGAAGTCGAGGAATAAACATGCGGGGGTCTGAAGTATTAGGTGGGGGGGAGTGACGCGGCCAGAGGCGAGGAAGGTTGGAGGATGTGGGGAAGGTCGCATTACCATACACGACACACACACACACACACTCTGCTTCACTCACTCACTCACTATTTATGACATAACCAGTTCTCGAATATGTATGTATGTATGTATGTATAGCACTGTACTCTACCACCTTTCAGTCAGGCATCCATTCTGCCATTGAAATCTACAACCAACGCAAACCAACTACAACCAAACACAACCAATACAACCAATACAACCAAACACAACCAATACAACCAAACACAACCAAACACCAACCTTACTTATATATATATTTCTAAATAATATAAATCACAACATTATTGATGATATAAATTGTGTATATTTATGCTGGGAGTTTATACGTGTCATATAAATTACTTTAGCCCATAATATGACACTGATATAAGAGGCTTTAGTATGGAGGTGAATAATTTGTGTAATTCTTGTGGTGGAATTATAACTTTTTTATTGTGATACTCGAATGATGATGAGTTGAGGTGTGTTTGTTTGTTTGTGGGTGTGTTTGTTTGTTTGTGGGTGTTTGTTTGTTTGTTTGTAGGTGTGTTTGTTTGTTTGTTATTGTTGTTGATGAAACTATTGTCACTATTATTATTTTTATTATTTTACCTTGAGGAAACACCGATACTCGTAACACACACACACACACACACACACACGTCACCAATATTATTCACGCCCACACCTTCCATTACCCACACCCTGCACGCCCACACACTCTCTCTCTCTCAGCATCACTTTTCTGATGTCCAATGTGGTTGAGTAAGTCAGTGAGAGAGAGAGAGAGAGAGAGAGAGAGAGGTAACAACTAAGTGCCGGGGACGGAGATGTAACCAATGGGGCCAACAAACTGTTATGTGACAACCAGCCGTAACACCTTATGAGGCTCTACTACTATAAATACAACTACCGTACCTCAGCCACTACTACCATTACCACCACCACCATTACCACCATTACCATCCACCACCATTACCACCACCGCCATTACCATCCACCACCATTACCATCCACCACCATTACCATCCACCACCATTACCATCCACCACCATAACCACACATCACCACCACCATTACCACCACCACCATTACCATCCACCACCATTACCATCCACCACCATTACCATCCACCACCATAACCACACATCACCACCACCATTACCACCACCACCATTACCACCATTAGCACCACCACCATTACCACCACCACCATTACCACCATTACCATCCACCACCATTACCATCCACCACCATTACCATCCACCACCATTACCATCCACCACCATAACCACACATCACCACCACCATTACCACTACCACCATTAGCACCACCGCCATTACCACCACCACCATTACCACCATTACCATCCACCACCATAACCACACATCACCACCATCATACAGTGGTGGGTGGCAGAATGTGGAGCATCAGGTCCTGGCCACAATAACACACAGCTCTTGAAGTGAACGGTGTGACCCCAACCACCACCCAGCCTGCCACCCACCCAGCCAGCCACCCACCCAGACAGCCACCCAGTTTGCCACCCAGCCTGCCACCCACCCAGACAGCCACCCAGTTTGCCACCCAGCCTGCCACCCACCCAGACAGTCATCCAGACTGTCACCCACTCAGACAGTCATCCACTACCCAGCCTACCATTCAATCATCTACTTTGCCTCTCATCCATTTAGTCTGCCACCCACCCACTCACCCAGCACCCAGCATCCAACCCACCCACCACCCAGCATCCAACCCACCCACCACCCAGCATCCAACCCACCCACCACCCAGCCATAATAATAATAATAATAATAATAATAATAATAATAATAATAATAAGTAAGAAATCCAAAGAGCTGAAATTAGAGAGAAAAACTCCCCTATTATGAAAGCATCGCCAGTGAGGGCATTGAACAGCATCTGGCGAACACCTTCACCCCCTCAGTGACATACTTATGGAGAATATTAGACTCAAGTTCGCTCGTCTTCTGCCTGTGCTGGCGTTACAAGTTATAATAGGCTTACTTTCCTCACCCCTACCCTTCCTCCACCCTCTACCCACCCTCTTTCCTCCCTGCCCACCCTCTCTCTTCCCTGCCCACCCTCTCCCCTCCCTGCCCACCCTCTCCCTTCCCTGCCCACCCTCTTTTCTCCCTGCCCACCCTTTCCCCTCCCTGCTTCCCCTCCCACCTACCCTGTTTCCATCCTTCCCAGTCTTACGCTTCCCCCTCCTTTCTGATCCCCTTCTCCCCTCCCACATTCTCCCCCCTCCCCGTCATCTTGCTCCTTCTCCCCCCTCCCTCCCTCCCTCCCCCACCAGCAGTAAGGTGTTAAGAGAGAGGACCCGGACTTGTGTACTGGGTCAAGCGGCGACATAACCACACCAGTCAACTGTGTTAGTGTACCGGTTCACAGGCAACGGTACAGGTGAGGTACAGGTGTTGGTATAAGTGTGGGTGTGGGTACAGGTTTGGGTGTGGGTACAGGTGTGAGTGTAAGTTCAGGTGTATTTCTTTCAAAGCAGGTGAAGGAAGAAGGAAGTACTTATTTCAAGGAAATACTTGGTGAGGATTGCAAGGAGGAAACAGCGTCTCTTAATGGGTATTTCCTTTTTTTTCCTCTTCTATCTTCTCTTCCCCATGTTCCTTAAGTCACATCTACGGCTCAATTATAAGTACAGTATTAAGTGTAAGTACAGCTATTTTGTATTGTTCATTAGTTCACTTAATCCTTTCGGTACAGCCAGGTGATTTTGTTCAGCTTCGGAACACCTGTAGGAGCCAAAGGGTTAAATAAATTAATATTTTAGTGTGTGTGTGTGTGTGTGTGTGTGTGTGTGTGTGAGACCCGACCTTATGCAAATGGACCATAATAATTATGATCTGTTACATGTAGGTAGTCAACACGACCACTTGTACCAGCTGTCTGTCTGTCTAATATGAATAAATGCTCGAGTGAATGAATGGTGGTAGTAGTTGTGGTAGTAGTAGTAGTTGTGGTAGTTGTAGTAGTAGTACCGGTAGTGGTTGTGGTGATCTTCGACCGTAGTACCAGTATTGTCAGGCCAGGACGTGGGAGGGGTGGCCGGGCCGGGGCCTGGGCCAGGTCGGGGTGGGTGGCAGTGGGTGGTGGCGGAGGGTCGGCCCGTTACCATCACCCCTGGCGTAGCGGTCTGCCAGCAGCGGCGTTCACTCTGCCCTGCAAACGGCCCCGCCCCTCTCTCTCCCACCCACCCCCGTCCTCCACCCACCCGACCCCCGTCCTCCACACCCTAGGTCACGGCCCCCCCCCCCCCCCACAGGTGTACGTCTAGTTTACCTGGTCACCTGTACCTCTCCCCGCTCCTCCCCCTCCCAGGGTTGAGCTATGGGTGGGAGAGTAAGTATCCATTCATATATGCACGTATTATTATTATTATTATTATTATTATTATTATTATTGTTATTATTATTATTATTATTATTATTATTTTTGTTAGTTATTATTATTATTATTATTATTATTATTTTTGTTAGTTATTATTATTATTATTATTATTATTATTATTGTTATTATTATTGTTATTATTATTATTATTATTATTATTATTGTTATTATTATTATTATTATTATTATTGTTATTGTTATTATTATTATTATTATTATTATTATTTTTGTTATTATTATTATTATTATTATTATTGTTATTATTATTATTATTATTATTATTATTATTATTATTATTAATTATTATTATTATTGTCTTCTTCCTACCTGTACTTATAACTATACCTGTACTGTTATTATTGTTTGTTCTTCTATTTGTTCTTATTACCGCCTGTTCTGCTGGGTTCTTGTCACGGGTTGAGTGTCACAGTGCCACGTAACTTGAGGAAAGAAGTCTGTCTGTCTGTCTGTCTGTCTGTCTGTCAGTCAAAGGGGGGCACTGAGGGAATTCTCCCCCCCCCCCCCCCCCGAGGTCAGTCAACGGTGTGTGTCGCCCTGCCCCGGAAGAACGGCTTGTGGTCTGCCCGCTTTGTAGGGCAGAAGTGTACCTAGACAATGCAGGTATACAAACAGTGGTGAATGGCAAGGCGGATTAGGTTAGGTTAGGGTAGGTTTGGTTTGGTTTGGTTTGGTTGGGTTAGTTTAGGTTAAGTTATGTTAGTTGGCTTCCTCATTATTATCATCATTATTGTGTCCTTTCCTCTTCCTCTTCTCTTCAGCACCCCCCCCCCCCCTCGTGACAGTAGGGAGTGGACAGTTAGCCCAGTGATGGATGACCGGCCACCACATACCACACCTGCCGTTTATATTGGACAAAATGATTTTACCGGACAAAACTAAACTAGTAGGGATTTTCCAATATCTCTATTAATCTCTCTCTCTCTCTCTCTCTCAGGTGGAAGTCGGGGGGGGGGGGGCAGCGGTACATAAGAAAGGAGGAAGCTGCAGCGGACCTTTTGGCCCATACTGGGCAGTGCCATTCACACTCAGCCCCTATCGCTCATATATCCACCCAACCTTTGTTTAAAGCTATCCAGTGTATTCGAGTTAATGATGATGTTTGGTAACTTGTTCCACTCGTCCACTAATCTATTTCCAAACCAATGTTTCCCTATTTCGCGCCTAAATCTAAATTTGTCTAATTTAAAACCATTGTTAAGAGCTCGCTCTTGGTTGGATAGTTTGAGTACTTTGTATTGCCCCCTTTGCTTAGCCCTGCCTTCCACTTATACACCTCTATCAGGTCGCCCCTCGCTCTACGTCTCTCAAGGGAGTGCAAATTAAGATGCTTTAACCTGTCTCTATACTCAAGGTTCCTAATGCCCGGGATTAGCCTCGTCATTCTCCTCTGAATTCTTTCTAGGGATTTTATATCCATTCTGTAATACGGTGACCAGAATTGAACTGCGTAATCCAAGTGAGGTCTGACAAGGGCAAGATATAGTTTTGTAACTAACACTCCTGTGTTTGAACCAAAGTACTTTGTTAGCCTGTGTACACACAGGTCATATGGGGGGGGGGGGGGGGTCAGCGGTACACAGGTCATTTGGAGGGGCAGCGGTACACAGGTCATGTGGTCACGTAGCGGCAGAGGTTGCGGTAATGCGGCAGGTTGCGGAAGGTGCTGCCTGCGGGCTGTGGAGAGGGAGTGTAGAAGGGAGACACACACAGGTATAACAGGCCGCTACTGTGACATTCTGCTCCTCATCCCCCAACCATCACTAGTTAGGTTAGGTGGTCGTGGTACTCAGCCAACACTGATCTCTTGTTGACTCACGCTGAACCGACGTGAGGTGGGAGGGTCTTACCTGTCTCATGGTGATGTTACTTAAGCACTTATATACACACACTTAATAGACACTTGTATACACACTTAATAGACACTTGTATACACACTTAATAGACAATTACTTAAACACTTATATACACACTTACTTAAAATTTATATACATAAGAACATAAGAACATAAGAATGGAGGAAACTGCAGCGGGCCTATTGGCCCATACTGGGCAGTCCCGTTTACACCCAACCCCTATTGCTCATATGTATTTACTTAAACATTTATATACACACTTAAACACTTACAATGAACTTACTTAAAAACTTACATATTGACTCACTGAATCACATATTTACTTAAACACTTATACGTAGATAATGAATACTGAAGGAGTTTAATACTTACAGAGGTTAATAGTAAAGTATATTGATAAGTTGACAGTAAGATTATCATGTATGTATGTATATGTGTATCTGTCTATCTTGTCTGTCTATCTATCTATCTATCTATCTATCTATTCATGTATGTATGCATGTATGTATGTATGTATGTAAGCAAGTAAGTGTTAGGTGAAGGTGACCTCTGAATTGACACTGGCAGGAAACACTTGGGACACACACACACACACACACACACACACACGAGAGCTGAACACCTGTACACATGTAACACCTGCGTTCGTCTCTTTTAATTATTTTATGGAAAGGAAAATTATTCTCTATTTTTATCCTGGATGTTTTAAGTAAATGATTAATGTGAGTCTGATTTTTGTAGTAGTGAAAGTGTGTGTGTGTGTGTGTGTGTGTGTGTGTGTGTGTAATAATATGTATATCTTCTACATAAAACCCAACTTCCCATTCATACATAACTTTCATATACATATATACAGGTATACATAAAGGTCATTTACAATCTCTTTTCATACACCTGCATGCATGACCCGACCTGACCTACACGCATGACCCTGTAGAAGTTAGGGCATCTGAGGGCCTTACCTGTAGAAATCGGCAACAGGTGACCTACATTACCTGGGCCACACCTGGGCACCGTCGGATACTACCTAAAACATTTGATTCATCCTTTCCTCTGATATTTTTAGGATTACAAGTCACTGATTAATTTTTTTATGTATTTCTGTATATTTTAATTGGTGTTAAGGAAGAGTCTGGGTGTAATTGTGACGCCATTTTGTTTAAGAGTCGGTGTCTAGTTAAGGTAGAGTCTCTGTATAGTCAAGGCGCCATTTTGTTAGTCATTCTGAGAGGTTTAGGGCACCAGTTGGATGATTTCTTATTTAATGAAGTTTTGGGGGAATATTTGACTTAATCATGTGTGTGTGTGTGTGTGTGTGTGTGTGTGTGTGTGTGTGTGTGTGTGTGTGTGTGGAGGCGAGGGTGAGGGAGGGATACAGGGAGACAAAGGGAGGCGAGGGTGAGGGAGGGATGCAGAGGGACAAAGGGAGGCGAGGGTGAGGGAGGGATGCAGGGAGACAAAGGGAGGCGAGGGTGAGGGAGGGATGCAGAGGGACAAAGGGAGGCGAGGGTGAGGGAGGGATACAGGGAGACAAAGGGAGGCGAGGGTGAGGGAGGGATGCAGAGGGACAAAGGGAGGCGAGGGTGAGGGAGGGATACAGGGAGACAAAGGGAGGCGAGGGTGAGGGAGGGATGCAGGGAGACAAAGGGAGGCGAGGGTGAGGGAGGGATGCAGAGGGACAAAGGGAGGCGAGGGTGAGGGAGGGATACAGGGAGACAAAGGGAGGCGAGGGTGAGGGAGGGAGCTGCTTCACTGGCCACGCTTCCGGTGAGTGTATCTTCTGTAGCCTTGAAACGGATCCATCTTCGGCTCCTCCTCCCTCCCTCCCTCCCACGCTGGTAGGAGGGACACTTTATGCTTGGCCAACTTAATGGTAGTGGTATGTGGTGGTGTGTGGGTGGTGACTTATGGTATGGTGGTAGTTGTTGTGTGTTGGAGTGTGTGTGTGGGGGGGTGGGTGGAGTGTGTGTTGGAGTGGGGGGAGTGTGGGGGTGGGTGGAGTGTGTGTTGGAGTGGGGGGGAGTGTGTGTGTGGGGGTGGGTGGAGTGGGGGAGTGTGTGTGTGTGGGTGGGTGGAGTGTGTGTGTGTGGGGGTGGGTGGAATGTGTGTTGGAGTGGGGGGGTGTATGTGTGGGAGAGTGTGGTGGTGGTGGTGGTGTGTGGGAGAGAGAGAGAGTGAGAGGGAAAGACTGGAAGAGGAGGAGAAGGAAGGGAAGAATGGAAGAGGAGGAGGAGAGGAAGAGACATGACTGTGAGTATTAATAATTAATTAACCTCTCACCCAAGCTTACATTAGGCGTGGGGGTGGGCGTGGGTGAGGCAGTGTGGGCGTGGGTGAGGCAGTGTGGGCGTGGGTGAGGCAGTGTGGGCGTGGGTGAGGCAGTGGGCGTGGGTGAGGCAATGTGGGCGTGGGTGAGGCGGTGTGGGCGTGGGCGTGGGTAAGACAGTGGGGTGGTGGATGAGGCAGTGTGGGCGTAGGTGTGGGTGAGACAATAAGGCCATGGGTAAGACTACTGAATGGTTGTGGGTGGATAAAGGACACATAGCACACGGGATCACACAAGGAGGACGGCCAGTGCACTCTCTATGGGATTATCGAACTTCCTGTCGCTGTCCACGTCATAACTTGGGAACAGAAAGTGCTATACCGTTTGGACTTGACATTTACACTCATCAGGTCACAATCCTCAGTGCTCATTTGTTTTTAGAGGTCATCAGGTCAATGCAGGTCAATATAGGTCAGTCAGTGTAGGTCAATGTAGGTCAGTGTAGGTCAGTGTTGGTCAATGTTACAGTTATGTTTCCCTCATTGCCGTATAACTCATGAATGGACCGTGTTACGGTGTTTAGAACTGACAGGTATATTGACCACAGTAAAAGAACTACAGTGAATTTGAGGTCAGGTCAAAGGTCAAGGTCATAAATTTGGAACAAGGATCTATATCACTCAGCGACTGTACACACACACACACACACACACACACATACACATATATATATATATTTACCTTCATGCGCTCTCACCCTTCTATTAATCCGAGTGTTTGTCTGTCTGTCTGAACATTCTTGTGTGTGTGTCTGTCTGTCAATCTCTGTCAAGTAGCTACACTATTACAAAAGACTTGGTTCGTGTGTGTGTGTGTGTGTGTGTGTGTGTGTGTGTGTCCAGGCGTATACAGTGCTGTGTGGTTTTTGGTTATGTATGTACTTCATGGTGTGTACACAGGTGGCTTGTGTACGTGTAGTGTGTTGTACATATGTATGCATGTGCGGATGTGTTGACACAGAGGATATCGTGGATGATGTATATTGCACATGTGTACACGTCCGTGTGAATGATGGGTGAAGGGCAGTGTGTGTGTGTGTGTGTGGGGGGGGGGGGGGGAGGACATCGACCCGTGTACGTGAAAAATGAAGTAAATTGAGAAGCGCAACACTTGTCTCTCCCTCACCTCTCCCTTCCCCACCTCTCCCTCCCCTCACCTCTCCCTCTCACCCCCCCACCTCTCCCTCCCCTCACCTCTCCCTCCCCTCTCACCCCCCCACCTCTCACTCCCCCACCTCTCACTCCCCCACCTCTCCCTCCCCTCACCTCTCCCTCTCACCCCCCACCTCTCCCTCCCCCACCTCTCCCTCCCCTCACCTCTACCTCTCACCCCCCACCTCTCCCTCCCCCACCTCTCCCTCCCCTCACCCCCCTCTCACCCCCCACCTCTCCCTCTCACCCCCCACCTCTCCCTCCCCTCACCTCTCCCTCCCCTCACCTCTCCCTCTCACCCCCCTACCTCTCACTCCCCGCCTCTCCCTCACTCCCCCGCCTCCCTCTCACCCCCCACCTCTCACTCCCCCACCTCTCACCCCCCCCACCTCTCCCTCCCCCACCTCTCCCTCCCCTCACCTCTCCCTCTCACCCCCCCACCTCTCACCCCCCCACCTCTCACTCCCCTCACCTCTCACTCCCCCGCCTCTCCCTCACTCCCCCACCTCTCACCCCCCCACCTCTCCCCCCCCTCTCCTACCCCTCTCACCCCCCCCCCCTCTCACCCCCCCACCTCTCACTCCCCCGCTTCTCCCTCACTCCCCCACCTCTCACCCTCTTTATTATATTACCCTCCCTCCTTCCTACTCCTTTATGTCCACCTCCTCTCCAGCTTCCTTTGAGTCACCCACACCAGACCACCACACCACACCACTCCTCACCACACCACACC